>JAKUCV010004362.1:41574-242992 GCA_028386065.3 Turnera subulata
TGTGTTAGAAGGAGAGGAAATAGGTGTTTGTTTGCTTGAGCTGGGGGTAGATGTCGTGGTTGGTTGGAGTTCGCGAGTAGGCGAGAAGGCAGTGATAGGTGTTGTGGTTGGTGGTGTTTGTGGTTCCTGGATTGTATTGGGCTGTGCTGGAGACAAGAGAGAGTTGTGAGGACCATGAGACGTACCAGCATGCGGCAGCATAGACATGTTTGGAGTAGTTTGTGTGGGGAAGAATACTGTTAGCGGCACCGAAGTCCATTGGGATTCTGCTGGTGGTTTGGATATGGGAACTACCTGTTTGTGTTCAAATGGGAAACTGTCTTCACAGAACCTCACATGCCTAGCAATATAGAACCTCTTTGTTTTTAAATCGAGACACCGATAACCTAAATGAGTTGGACTGTAACCCAGAAACACACATGCCGTGGACCTATAGTCTACCTTGTGCGAATTGTATGGTCTAAGATAAGGAAAGCATAGACATCCAAACACCCTAAGGAAAGAGTAATCTGGGTTTTGCTGAAATAGAACTGAAATGGGGAGTGATTTTGTAAAACAGGTGTTGGCATACGATTTATTAGATAAGTAACAGTTTCAAAAGCAAAGTGCCAGTATTTGGGTGGTACTTGTGCCGTGGCCATCAAGGTTAATCCCGTTTCCACAACGTGCCTATGCCTCCTTTCAACAGCTCCTTGTTGTTCGTGTGTGTGTGGACACATTAGTCTATGCTGGATGCCAATGTTAGCAAAGTATTTGTTTAATTTTCGATACTCACCTCCCCAATCTGTTTGGACAGCTTTTATTTTTACATCAAATTGTCGTTCAACACGTTTTTGAAAGAACTGGAAAATGGAAAACACATCTGATTTATGATGCAAGGGAAAATACCAAATGAACTTGCTGAAATCATCAATCAAAAGGACATAGTAGAGGTGACCATCACTACTTGATGTTGGGGAAGGTCCCCATACATCACTATAAACTAACTCTAGCGGCTTTGTAGCACGCTTATTAGAAGCAGAAAGATGACTCCTAGACATTTTTCCTAATGGACAATGAAAACAACTAAAGGAACACTGGGAAGGAGTTGAACTGCGAAGAACTGGGAGGCTGTTATTGTGAAGAATGCGTTGTTGAACTTGAAGGTGGGGATGTCCCAACCTTCGGTGCCAAACTAAAGGTGCCACACGAACTGCAAGAAACACTTCAAGATGCTGCCGTATACTGGGAGATGGAAGTTGATACAATCCATCAATGCTCGGTCCTGTGATGATTGTTTTCTGGGTATCCTGATCCTTAATGCAAAAATGATGAGGGTGAAACTCAAAGAAAACATGATTATCAGCTGTAAATTTTTGTACGGAAAGTAAAGATTTTGTGATAGAGGGAACATGAAGAATGTCATTCAAGTGTAATGATTTAGGAGAAGTGGGGAGAAGTTTTGAGCCAATACCCGAAATAGCCAACTGTGCACCATTGCCAACTTGAACCGAGTCTGACCCTGCATAGTCTTCATAATGAGTAAACTGTTGGTGATCAGGTGTTACATGGTGGCTTGCACCCGTGTCTGGAAACCAGGTAGATGCAGCATAAGTAGAAGGCGGATAAGAGACATGATGGGCAGTATGTGCACTAGGCTGAGGAGCTGTGTTTCGGTGATAGCACTTCACCGCCGTGTGACCAAGTTTGCCACAGATTTGACAGCGAGGACGAGAGTTGTTGTTCCAGTTTTGTTTGTTGTCATAGCCTCCACGGCCATAACCACGACCACCTCGTCCCCCTCGTCCTCTATTTGCTCCACCAGAACCACGACCCCACGAGCCTTTGTTATCATCAGAGAAACCCTGTCGTTGCACCATGTTTGCTGTGGGTGCAGGAGACGCTATAGCGGCAGTATCAGTAGCCTTAGAAGGCGGCATATCAAGATTGAGTGCCTTGACCGGATCATCATAAATAAACTCGTGACTCATCAAGAGACTTTGCAGTTCAGAAAATTTAACAGGTTCAAGACGAGTCTGAAGAGAAGACACTAAGGGTTTGAATTCAGATTTCAAGCCACGAAAAATATAAACATTGAAGTCATTAGTAGAAAGAGGCTTCCCTGATGCCAACATTTCATCAGCAAGGCGCTTAGCTCGATTGAGGAAGCGAGTAACTGGTTCATCATGTTGTTGTTCGAGACGCTGCAGTGCCATTGTAATGGCGATTTGACGAGTATTGTTTGGGGAGGCTAGTGATTCCTCCAGTGCCAGCCAAGCCTCTCGTGAAGTGGGTTTGTTAACAACAATTCCAAAAACACCTTCAGTGACAGAGGAAAGAATGCCACTTAATATCAAACTATCTTGTTGAATCCACCGTGGATACGCCGGATTCGGTTGTGGTGGTTCTCCAGCAACCTCTGAAGGCACAAAGGCAGGAGGACAAGGAAGGGTGCCATCCACATAACCCATGACACCCAGACCAACAAGGAAGGGCGTCATCTGGGCACGCCAAAAGACATAGTTGGTCTCTGTTAGTTTGATTGACACGTGATGGTGAATTTGGTGGAGTGGGTGTGTGGCTGGATCAGGAATGTTTGCGCCTATTGTGTGGGTTGAGTGAGGATTACCACTAGAATCCACCACCTTAGAGGAGGAGGACTCGGCAGACAATTTTGGATCTATGGTTGCCATTGAAAGCTCTTAGGGCTCCGCTACCATAAAGACACTAATGCACACGTATATTGTGAAATGTAGGCACACAGAATCAGGGGCCTGTCCATTGTGTTATATAATACCAGTAAGAGAGTTTTACATGAAGTACATCACCTAAATGATATGAACAAGATGTAGGATAGGATATACCCTAAATACAATTCTATCGTTGATCACAACTAACTGTAGATTACTCTTCACACTAGATTAATACATATCCTCTATCACTGCTCATGCCGGCTCTCTATATGTCTATATTGCAGTGACAAACCTGCGCAACATGACTTTACTCTGCTGAGAAAGCTTGTACTTCCTGATGGGTCCATACTGAGAGCCAAACTTCCAGGAAGGCCTACCAGAGACTGTCTACTTTCTGATCCTGCCAGAGACGGAAAAACGTGATGATACATTTGAAAACTTGTTAAAAAAAAGTGCGGTTGCCTGTTCCTAAACATTTTATTTTTTGTTGCAGTCTACTGAAGATATGGAACCTAAATGATTTCACTGGAGTTGTGGGGGTCTTTAACTGCCAGGGAGCTGGGTAGTGTCCGAATCGAAAGACACACCTTATCCATGATGAGAAACCTGGAACTATCACTGGTTTTGTAAGGGCTGCAGACGTTGATTATCTATCAGAAGTAGCAGGAGAAGGATGGAGTGGAGACAGCATATTATATTCTCATCTTGGCGGTAAGTTTTGTCAAGTAGAGCACCAAAACTTGCACCCTTTTAACAAAAGGATGATTTGGAAATTTTCTGATGTATATTGCAGGAGACTTAATATATCTTCCCAAAGATGAGAGCAAGCCTATCACATTGAAGCCTAGGGGATACCAAGTTTTCACAGTGGTTCCTGTCGAGGAAATCCACAACAGGGCTAAGTTTGCTCCCATAGGACTAATTAAGATGTTCAATTCCGGAGGGGCCATCAAGGAGGTGAAATATGGTTGTGAGGGAAGTATAACTGTTGCCATGAAAGTTCGTGGGTGCGGCCTTTTTGGAGCATATTCGTCTTCTAATCCTAAGAGAATTGAAGTTGATTCCAGGGAAGTGGAATTTGGGTATGATGAAGCATCTGGTCTAGTCACCCTTGATTTGAGTGTTCCTTTGGAAGAATTGTACCATTGGAACATAACAGTTGAATTGTAGAATACACTAATTTACCTGGTTGGCATGGGGGGACAGAAACTGCATGATTGGCCCTGGTAAATTGTAGGCTCCAAATTCACCATGGTTTTGTGGTAGTCGCCTATGGTTCTTTGCCAAAAAAGAAAATTATAGGCTCCCCCCTATTGGAAGCTAAAAAAAGTATACTATATGTTTGCCACTTCGTGCTATATTTAGATTCTCAAAATAACAGGAGAAGAAAGAAAACTGTATCATGTTATTTTGTTTATTTTTTTTACCAAACACGTTTCGTTTATTGATGTAATGAAAAGATAATAAGAAATGTTTCAACCTGAGATTCTTGGGAAGACAGACACCCCTGCCTTCACAGTTGAGAAGCAAACTACCAGTTTCATGACTCTCCGCTCTCATGCCTTCATTTTTTTCTTCAGATTCACTGTTCTCTAAAAGATTCACTAGTATGCCTATTTCTTCCATTTATCCAAAAATGTACTTGAATTGAAGAAAAATATTGGCGTTTTGTCCCCTAGAGGTTTTTAAGAAGAAATTAAAAAAAAAAAGAAAAAAAAAACTGTAGAGGTTAGAAAGACAGGTTTTGAGGTATGCCAAATCATATGTATGTCGGAAACCATCCGAGCGCACTCTATAGTTTCAGGCATCACGAGAAAGGGGCTGATGAAACCAACCATCTTTAGAACAAGATCTTGCAGTCATATTTCGGGGAGATTTTGTGCGTCTGTGTATTCAGTCCCTATTTTCTGGTATTGTGTGGTCACCTTCTTTTGTTCAAATTAATCTGGTTCTGTTGTCAAAGGTGGAGAAGCCGGAGTATATATCTCAATTTCGCCCAATAGGGCTTTGTAATGTGCTCTATAAGGCATTGACGAAAGTTACTGTCAACCGAATGAAGCCTAGGTTGGATTGTCTTATCTCGCCAACTCAGTGCAGTTTCATCTCGAGACGGCACATCACTTACAATATTGTTACTGTCCAGGAGGTGATGCATACCTTGCGGGTCTGCCGGGGGCGCAGGGTATTGTTGCAAATAAGATTGACTTGGAGAAGACATATGACCGTCTCCGGTGGTCTTTTATCAGGGAGACTTTGTTGGAGGCGGGGTTTCCTTATCATTTGGTGGATGTTATCATGAAGTGTGTCTCTAGTATAGAGATGCGGATTGTGTGGAATGGTTCCCTCACTGACTCTTTCACCACTTCGCGGGGGTTCGTCAGGGTGACCCTTTATCTCCGTACTTTTTTCTGTTGTGTTTGGAGCACCCTAGTCAACTCATTAATATGCTTGTGCAGCAGGGTCACCGGCTTCCGATTCATTTGGGGGTCACAGGGCCACCTTTGTCTCACATCTTCTTTGCGGATAATATGGTTATTTTTGCTGAGCCGGAGGTTAGACAGATCCTTGTTATTCAGCATTGTTTGCAGCCTTTTTGTGATTGTTCTGGGAAGAAGGTTAGTGCTTCAAAGACTCAAATGTTTTTCTCCAAAAATGTGTTGGACTCTGTGAGGGAGCAGTTTCATTTGGGTTTAGGGTACACTGTGACTGATGACTTGGGCCGGTATCTGGGAGTTTCCTTGATTCGTAGGCGGGTCACCCGCCAGACTTACGTGGGGGTTCTGGAGAGGGTTTCTCAGTGCCTTTCCTCTTGGCAGTCTCAGTTTTTATCTTTTGCGGGTCGGGTTACTCTAAGAGTTTGTTTGGGAATACATAGGAAAAAGGAAGGGAGAGGAATGGATGAGAAGGGAAGGGATGGGAATGATGGGGAGGGAAAAACTTTAACATTCACTTGTTTGGATATATTCATTAAAGGGAAGGGAGGAGAATGGTTGGTAATATTTTCAAATTACATAGATATCTTTATTCATAAATTATTTTTAAAAAGATAAGAGGTTAATTATGAAATTTTAAGTCATCATGTAGTTTTAAAATTTCTCTACCCTCCATTCCCCACCAAATCGGCGGGGAGACATTTTAAGGGGAATGGAGGGGAATAAAGGTTAAAAAATTCCCCTTCCCCTTCATTAACTTCTTTTTCCAAACAAGGTTAAATTAAAAATTTCCCTCCATTCTCCTCCTTTCCCCTCCCTTCCCCTCCATTCCCCATCTATCCAAACAGTCTAAGTCAATCGGTCCTGGCCTCTCTCCCAATGGCCTCTCTCCCAATGTACACTATGCAAACGTGTTGCTTACGGCCTCTTTGGTGCGTGATCTGGAGCGCCTTTGTAGGGGCTTTATTTAAGGTTCATGTGGTGGGGCTCGGAGGATCCATTTGGCTCCCTGGAGCTTGGGTTTGTTCGCCGAAGGCACTGGGTGGACTTGGGCTTCGCAGTTTGGCTCTCCAGAATCAGGCTCTCCTTGCCAAGTTGTGTTGGGGGTTAGTTACCACCCCTTCGGCTCTTTGGGTTCAAGTGTTACGGACCAAGTACTTGGGCCAGCGTGAGGTTGCGCCGCCTTCCATTACCATATCCTCTTGTTCTTCCCTGTGGCGGGGGATGTCCCGGGTATGGCATGTAGTTTTCAATGGGTTGGAGTGGACCATTGATGATGATAGAGCTGTGCGGTTTTGGGAGAATGCTTAGGTGGATGATGTTGGTCCACTTCATTCTGTCACTGTGGGTCTGGTTCTGGAGTCTGATGTTTCTCGGCCAGTCGCTGGTTATGTTCTCCCTTCGGGTTCTTGGGACTGGTCGAAGTTCTAGCACTTGCTTTCTGTTTTAGTGTGCTTGCGAATTGCGGGGGTGCAGTGTCCTTCCTTATCTGCGGGGCCGATGTTGTGTATTGGCGACATACTGCTTCGGGCTAGTTTACTACTACCTCTTCCTATGCGTCGGGGGATGTGTCGGGTGATCCTATCTAGTCGGCGGTCTGGAGCTGGCCGGGCCCGCAGAGGGTCCGCAC
Organism: Turnera subulata; assembly: GCA_028386065.3. Classification (NCBI taxonomy): domain Eukaryota; kingdom Viridiplantae; phylum Streptophyta; class Magnoliopsida; order Malpighiales; family Passifloraceae; genus Turnera; species Turnera subulata. Next base: position 48,309 of record JAKUCV010004362.1, read on the forward strand.
TTTCTTGTGGTTGGCTGCCCACGATTATTTGCATACTAATCACCGTAGGTTTGTTCACCATATTGCATCCTCCCCAGTGTGCTCACCGTGCCGGTCTGATGAGGAGTCTGTGTTGCATGTCCTGCGCAATTGCTAGTGGGCGAGGGCTTTGTGGTGTGCTTTCTCCCCTCTCTTTCCCTCTGGCTTCTTCTCTTGTACTTGTGTAAGGTCTTGGTTGGCCTCTAACTTGGTTTTCCAGTTTGTCGTCTGGGGTGATGTCCCTTGGCGCCTATGTTTTGGTATTGTTTGTTGGCACCTGTGGTTGTGGCGCAATGAGCAGGTCTTTGGTGGTGGTGGACCTCCCTTCAATCCAATGGCTTTTATTCAGTCTTATTGACGTGAGGTGATTCATTCTTTACAGGTGTATCATCCTCTCCGGCAGCCTTCATTTGTCCATCCTCCTATGGATTGGCATCCTCCTGTTGTTGGTTGGGTCAAGCTCCATACTGATGGGGCAGTCCGTTTGCATTCTAGGGCAACTGCTACTGGTGGTGTCATTAGGCATGCTTCCGGGGAGTGGGTGCATGGTTTCTCATATAATAATTGTTCATGCTCGGTGTTGAATGCTGAGTTGTGGGGTCTATGTGTGGGTCTACAGTTGGTTTTTGCTTTGGGTTTCCGTAGGGTGCTAGTTGAGGTTGACTCTTTAGGGGCTCTTTAGAACCTTCAGCAGGTGTCTCCATGGTCGCATCGCAGTTTTGCATTGCTGCGTTTGGTACAGGGCCTGTTGCGGCAATCTTGGGAGTGTGAACACCCAAATTCGACCCATGATTTATTCTATTATTTTAAGTTATGAATTTACTTATGTCTTTAATTGATGAAATAATTTGATTGATGAATATATTTGTGATTTAATACAGTAGAATAAGGGTATTTTATTTGCTTAATTTTTTTTTTTGACCCTTTATTATTTGAATGATTTCGGGTTAGAGATAGGTGTTGGGTTTGGGTTGATAAAAATATAGATCCTCCAGAGACAATAGCCCATTCAAACACATGGCCTGCAACTGATTTTAATCCTAATTTTTGTGGAAATTTAGGATTAATTAATTATTTTGCATATTTTGTGTTTTTATAAAAGTTTTAATTGAAAAAAGAGTAATTTAAAGTATAATTAATGGAGTAGGAGACAAGTTTAGGGTGTTTTTTTGGGTCAGGGAATACTCTAGAAGGCGTGAAAACCAACTAGGAATCGAATTGGAAGAAAAAAAAGCAAGAAAAGAGGAAAAACTGCGCAGTAATGATAGATTGCTCCCTTGAAATGTGAGTAGGAGGTCCTACTTAGTGTTCTGGGGTGTGTGAGGGCGTGGACTAGCTTAATGACTGAGGTTACAGCCAAAAATCTAGGCCAAAACCGTGTAGAGTCAAATTAGGGGCGAAAATCGGGGGAGAATCGCATTTCTGGGGGGTGCATGACCGCCATTGTGATACCCCAGGTACACCCTAGAATATAGAGAAGTATTTACAAGATGAGACCCGGGTGTAGCTTGTCCTTTAGGCACGTTCGTGTTGATAATGTTGGTGCGCACATTAGTATGCGCTTAGGCTCGGTAACATGTGCTGGTGTCGGATTGAGAGTAATGGTGAGCATAGGCTTGGCCTAGTGCACTCAAACGGGCTCATAGTGATCCGATGGCACGGTTGGCCTAATTTGGAGTTCCGAGTGCTCGACTTATTTAAATGGTCGATAAATAATGATTAATGATGGAAATGTGATTATATGGTGTAATAGGTGTATTAGATGCACAATTGTTTAAGGGAGTTATCGGTTGGCTCGAGTTGGTGCGAAATAGTGCACAACCGGGGCAATGGTGTGCCCGTCGGTGCACAATTGGGCTCGATGAGGGTAAATACGTAATTGGCCAAACCGACCAATCAGAATGAGACGTGTGGCCAGGAGAAGCTGCTGGTGGTTTGGGTGTGCAAGCTAGCAGGTTGGTTGCCACAAACTAATTGGATGGGAAACAAGCATGAGGTGGCACCAACTTGGTGCAAGTGGCACCAAGTTGGCAAGTGTGGCAAGTAGGTGCTTAGTCACCTACTTACCAATACTTAAGGGGTGAAACCAGGCACCTCTCACTCATTCTGACCAAAACCAAATCATGATAGGTGTGAGAGAGAGAGAGAAAGAGAGAAAAGAGGGGAAAGGAAGAGAGGTGAGCCTAGGGGTTTTGCTCTCGGCCAAACAGACCCCTGGCCACTAAAATGAGGATTTCGGCCAAACCACCGGTTGGAATTGAGTGAAACCAAAACCACAAGGTAGATAACTTCCATAGAGTTAATTGGGAACCGGTGTGGTGGATTTTGGATCTAAACTGAGAGAGTTATGTGCTCTCCAATTTCACTGTTCTGCAGCAGACCTACTGCAGGAACCCGAGTTGGTGTAGGAGCCATATATGGAGCTAGAGAGATTAGAATTGAGTATTCTCAGTGGATATGGAAAGATACAAGGTAGGGCTACAACGTTTATGTTGATTCCCAAGGCTGGTTCAGCCTGTAGGTACGTGTTTAACCTCGGTGAATTTTCTGCTGGTGCAGGGCAGATCCTACCCGAGTTGCTGTAAGGATGATTTGTGTGATTGAATTGTGGTTTATATTCTATATTTTCTATGTTGTGTTGTGATGTATACTTATGTGTTTGTAACAGGGCAGTAAGAACCCTTGATGCCCAAGGGTCTTAAAGGGAACAATTGGATAGCCTTGATGTGCCTAATGGCTTGATTGATGTGTTTAATGGCTAGGTAAGTTTGGTTGCCATAAATGTGATGGTTGATGGTGCTAGCTTGTTGGTTGATGACCCAATATGCTATTTGATGGCATCAATGGTGCAATATTGATGATAAGATGATGCCTTGGCTTGTTGACGAGTCCGATAATCGGGCTGTGCATTTCATGCATTACATATACATCCATGACATTGGCATAAGATGATAATGATGTTGATGATGGACCCTACAGTGCCCCTGGGCTGCTTGGTCATATGAGATGATGGTGGGGTTGTACTGGGCGCCGTGTGTGGTTTGGTAGCAAGTCACAAGCACTTCCCGTGGCTGTGGGCTAAGGAGTAACATGTTGGTAAAGGCTACCAGATCAAGCAAGTAGGCTTAGTACAACTTCACGATAGCTAACCCGTGGGCTGATCACGGTGCATTGATGTAAAGCTATTGGATGTTGTTGCCTCTTGTGTGTATCATTGCTGTTGCTTGTATGGTCACCTGCTTATTGAGTCAGTGGACTCACCCCCCATTTCCTCCCCTTGTCTTGCAGGTGCGAGAATGAGAGTACGGGTAGTAGGTCGGTGGGTGTAGCCGAGTCGGTTTCCTTTAACTAAATTATTGTATTATTTGTTAAAGGAGGTTGTTTTTGTGTAGTAGGAGTTAGTGCCCCTTCGTAGCATTGGTTTAATGCCGTTAGTGGAGTTGTGGATTTGTCTTTATTAATGGATTTAATTACTTTTTATTATCGTTGCTGCCTTTGCATTTGTTTGTTGGTATACCTCCATTAACGCTGCGCATATGTATTGATTGGTAACCCGCGAGGCAGAGGCGGCGAGCTTCTGGTTAAGTTGAGGAAAAGGCCTTTGGGTGCCTTGTGGCACACAGTGGGTGCGCAAGGTACCTGGCCGGTCGCGCTTAGCGGGGGCGTAACAGCCATGGCCAGCAGTCATGGGCTTGATGGCCACCATGGCCGGCAGTCATGGGCTCCATGACCGCTAGGGCTGGCGGTCATCCCGCCATGGCCGCCCGACACCTCCGCATTTCCCCGCTCTTTCCTTTCTTTTGCACCCGATCCCCCTAACTCCTCCCTGATTGGATTCCACCGTGTAAATAACCCCTAATCAATCCAGAATCACCTCTTTTCTTAATTAGTACTTCCTCCAATTATTTCCTAATTGATTGATCACACATTAAGTCCCCGTTTCATGCCCAAATCATACCAAAAACAGATTTACTGTCAAGGGATGATTTAACTCTGATTTTTCATGAAAATTAGAGCTAAAATTTATCTGCAATTAATGTGTTTATGGGCTAATCAACTCTGGAAGGTCCACATTTCATTAACTTAGGCCCTCAAATTCATACTTCACCCAAAAATAAATCATCTCATTATGATTGGGTTAGAATAAACAAGGAAGCCCAAATAAATAAAATGGGACAGTATTTTAATGAACTAGACTTTAGTATATTTTTATCCTAAGATTAAATCATCTTATTAATTCTAAGGTTCAAACATATAAATCCAAATTCATAAAATATGCATTCCTCTAAAATAAATTCCAAATATGCCTTAGCCAAAGATTAAATCATCTCATTATTCTTATAGTTCCAGTCCACCTAAAATCTAAATTAGAGGAATATTCATGGATCAAATTTGGGTGTTCACAGATGCCCCTCATTGTTGAGTCCTTAGGAACTAAGGACGAAACAACGCAAGAAAAGGAACAACCAAATTTGAATGATTTGATGTAAGAGGCATGTGTCCATGGTTGGAGCACTCCGTGCCCCACTTCAGGAATCATCTCATCTTAAAGGTTGTTGGTTACCAGGAATCATCTCATCCTGGAATTTTGGGAATCATCTCATCACAAGGTTGTTGGTTACCGGGAATCATCTCTTCCTGGGGTTTTGGGAATCTTCTCATCCCAAGGTTTGTGAGAGAATCATCTCATCTATCGGGTTGACAACAAAGAATCATCTCATCAGTGCTTCTCACGATTTTTGAGATATTTGTCCCTCAAGGTTGGCTTTGGATATCTGTCCCTCATGGTTTACGGATGATTGGTCTTGGTTTTGGGATATCTATCCCTCAGTTTCCTATTAGTTCTGGTTCTGACTTAGGGATATCTAATCCCTTAAGTTTTGTATCAGTCTAGGTTCAGCTTAGGGATATCTGTCCCATAAGGTTTGGATTACCTCTAGTCTCGGTTTTGGGATGTCTGTCCCTCAAAGTTTGTGTCAGTTCTGGTTTTGGTTTAGGAATATCTGTACCTCAGTTTCCGCTCAGATCTGGCTTCTCTCATCTCTTAGTTTATGGGTGATCGGTTCTGGCTTTGGGGATGTTTGTCCCTTGCTTTGGGATGTCTGTCCCACAAGTTTGGTGTTCGATTTCGATCTTAGGATATCTATCCCTCAAGGTTTGCAGGAGCTAGGTCCCGGCTTCTGGATATCTCAATTATAGTTCTACCTCCGGTCTGGTTTGCCTCTCTCAAGGTTTTCTCTCGGTTTGCGGGTTGGTTCTAGGATGTCTATCCCTTAAGGTTTGTGGGTTTAGACTGGTTCATCTCTGGGTTGCAAGGATCGGGTCTTCAGTTTTTCACTCATGGCTCAGTTGTCTTACCAGTTCAGGGTGGTCTGGATTCCCCTAGATTGTGTGTGTCTCACGTTTCTATGTTCCCAGGTTCCCTAGTGGGTTTGAAGGAGGTAGGGTGTATCTTGCCCCTTGCCTAAATGCGGGCACATCATGCCCCTGGTTCAAAGTTCTCGAGATGAGGCATGATGCCCCCAACATCATCTATTCACGATTTTGGAAAGAGTGGGCTTAGTGTACTCCTGGTTCATACTTATCCCGAGTGTCCCAACCCACAAAAAGTCTCAAAGAGTGTTAGGTAGATGGGCTATTCATGGCCCTTGGATTCAATTAAAGTGGGGTGATGTGCCCCTAGCATGCATGCACAACATAAAAACTCTTATCATTGAGAATTCAAGTAAAAAGTCAACAGGTGTCCCTTTTCATCTCAGTAAAGAGTTTGGTCTCTACTAACATGTGTATTTTCCCCATCTTCTCTCTTTTCCTTTTTATTCATCCTCCTCTCGCCTTTTCCTCTCTCCCCTAATTTTTCTAGTTTTTTTTTGAAATTTTCTCTGAGGGGTTCTGGTATCGGCCTGGCGACTATGGAAGCTGATGACCGCCACCACCTGGCAGTCTTGGGTGGATGACTGCCAGGCGTGGCGGTCTTCATGCCATGACCGCTCGGGTTGGCGGATGCAGCCTCCTCGGCGTTTCCTTTTTGGTTTTGGATTTGGACTTTAGGATTTTTGCACGAATTCCACCGCCTCAGAGTACTATAAATAAACCCTTAGAGTACCTAGAGATCCCCACAATTCATAAAAAATATTCCCAACACATCCAAGGCAATCATGAGTGAGAATTTTCATGCTAGTGTTCTCCAATGGATGGAGAGTTTCCCTCAAGCGTTCCGTCTTGACTTCAAGCTACCCGGGCTGCGTACTTTGTTCAACCTTGCCACTGTAAAGATTGATGAGAGCTTGATTCGTGCTGCTGCCATGTTTTGGGACCGAGATCATCGTGTATTTCACTTCAGCCCTTCCATGGCGGAGCTTTGCCCTACCGTGGATGAATTTAGTGCTTTCCTTGAAACCTCGATAAGAGAGGATATTGCCACGACTTCTCAGACCACAATAGCTAAACAAGAGGTTAGGCCTTCTTATCCCTTGCTGACAAACAAATGGAGTATCTGATAGGTAAAGAGGAATGCATGAACTTGACACCCCTCGTCGATCAATATTCTGTCGGTGATGTGCTGCGTGGGTACTTGGGGTATAACCCGTCATGGAAGAGTGAGCATAACCGTGCTCTAGCTCTAGTAATGCTGAGTGAATTCTTGTTGGTTGGTTGCTCCGGTACGTGTCTTCTCAGTATAGGCGTGCTTGTGGCCTTGCTCTTTGATGGTCACTGTCACGCCCCCGATTAAGCATGACCGGCCAGGCACCATGTGCACCTACACCACGCCACAAGGCACCCCAAGGCCTATAACCGTCACTATAGAAGCTAGTCGCCCTTGCCTAGCAGGTTGGTCACAACAATGAAATGCGCAGCACAATGAAAGCGAACAAACATACGCAAAGGCAACATAAGATACCAATTGTATCAAAACTCAGTATCCACTAATGTTATAAAATTCTTGCTACAAGGGGCACTAACACTTAATCCAAGACATAAACTCTACGGTGTATAAATACAATTACATAATGAAGAGAGTCGAATCGACTATACCCATCGACCTACTGCCCGTTCACCCATTCTCGCACCTGCAAGGCACGGGGAGATATGGGGGGTGAGTATAAAAATCAGTAAGCAAATGTGCACACAAGCAATAACCACTCAAGGCATGCAAAGCTCAACAAACGTGCTACCAATCAGCAAGGTATCCGGTCCTCCGTGATCAGGCCAAGTGATGTACTCCGGGCCTACTTGCATGTCTAGGCAGCCATGCACACATGCACAATCATATCCCACAGCCCCATGTACGAGGCATAACCGAATAGCCAACAATGTGCATATGGCTTGCTACCGAGGCACACACAGCGCCCTTCGTAGCACCACCCTTTGGTCAAGCAGATCCCACACCGCAATGACCCAACCTGTCAATAATACCAAGCGGGAATAATCCTCCGCAAGGTTCCATAACCTGTTGTGTAGAGCACATCACAAGTGCCCACCATTCTCAAGGTACGTACAAGCCCCGCTTGCACTACCCACATGATCCATTGGCCAACGATCCACAACGATGCAAATGTATGCAAGTGCAATACATGGCCCCTTGGGCACAACCAGAAAGCCAACCATAAGTCAATAATCAATAACACATGCACCAGAGGTGCTAATAGCAAGCCAACCATGCAATTGGGCCATCTGCCCAGCAAGCACACAATAAGAACTATCACAAGTACGCATCACCTACTTACCTAGCATTTTAGCACAACCATACCAATCATTCCCTCCCTTTGGAGCCCTTGGGCATCCTGGGATCATAAGCCCCTGTCATAAACATATAAAGTCACATCATAACCCAAGATCAGCAAGCATAGCATGTAAACCACAATCTAATTACACAACACTTATCTATCCCCAATTCGAGCAGAAGCAGCCCTGCACCAGCAGTGACTTCAACCCGAAATACAAAACCCTTAATTCAGAACCAGCTTCGAGCCTCAACATAAGAGTTGTAGAACATCCTCTTATCTTTCCATAGCCACCAAGAACACCAAAGTCCAAGCCTCATGGTGGTCTTGCATCAACTCGGGGTCAAGTAGCTGGACTGCTGCAAACCAGTCCAATTGGAGAGAGCATAACGCGCCCCTTTCAGCTCAAAAATCCACCAAACGGGTTCCATACGAAATCTAAGGATGTTAGCTAACCATAGACTTTGGTTTCACTCAATTCCAACCGGTGGTTTGGCCGGAATCCTCATTTTAGTGGCCAGGGGTCTGTTTGGCAGAGAGCAGAACCCCTAGGCTCACCTCTCCTCCTTTCCCCTCTTTTCTCTCTTTCTCTTTCTCTCTCTCACACCTATCACGATTTAGTTCTGTTCAGAATGAGTGAGAGGTGCCTGGTTTCACCCCTTAAGTGATGGTAAGTAGGTGACTAAGCACCTACTTGCCACACTTGCCAACTTGGTTCCACTTGCACCAAGTTGGTGCCACCTCATGCTTGTTTCCCTTCCAATTACTTTGTGGCAACCAACCTGCTAGCTTGCAAACCCAAACCACCAGCAGCTTATTCCCGAGCCATACATCTCATTCTGATTGGTCGGTTTGGCCAATTATGTATTTACCCTCATCGAGCCCAATTGTGCACCGACGGACACCCCGGTGCCCCCGTTGTGCACCATTTCCTGCCAACTCGAGTATCTCCCTTGTGCAATTGTGCATCCAATGCACTAATTGCACCTAATTATTATATTACCAACATAATCCATCACTTATTGACTGATTAATCAAGTCGAGCACTCGGTATCCCCTAAATAGGTCATCCATGCCTTCGGGTCACCATGAACCCATTTGTGCACACTAGGCCAAGCCTATGTGCACCGTTACCCTCAACCCAACACCAGCACATGTTACTGAGCCAAATCCCACACTAACTTATACATCACGAATATTAACATTACCTTGTAATTCCTGAATACACGATTCAACTAACACAAATGTCCCCGCAGGAAAAGTAACACCCGACCATCGTCATATGAGTGTCCCTCTAGGCACCTGGGTGTACCTGGGGTATCACATCATCCCCTCCTTCAGGAATTTTGTCCGCGAAGTTCAGATGTTATTGTATCCTTACAGATAACATCAACCCGTTGATGTCATTCCATTTTCCTCGAAATTCATTCTTGAGTTCAACCTCAACTCCTTAATGTCTCCCAAGCCTGATACTTACAATATATAATCCAAACTTATGATCATATCTTACAAACCCGTTTCACATACCTTGACGACTTAATCGGAATCTTATAAATTCTAGTCCTAATGACTACCTAGCAATTCTTGCCACGGTACAGATGGATAGGCTAAACAGTACTTGCATATTTCCTTCAAAATATTACAAAAATATTATAAATTGTGGCCACATAGTAAAAGCAAGTAAAATTTTGCAATGTACTGCTAACCTTCCAAATATAACCATACAAGTTCCCACCATAACTCTTTCACACGATATATAGCTCATTGAGCTATCATAATCCATATGCTCATTCTCTCATCACTAATACCTTCAACCACTTATTCAACCCACTATGGTGTAATGCCTGCACTCGACCATGCCAATTGCCCGTCATGGCCAACTATTCCCAGCCGAACCTCAAAATGCACCGCTCGCACACTAGTTTGTGTACTTGGATAGTAGTTGGCCAACCGGGCCACAAAATGCACCAATTGCACATTGGTGCGTGCACTGGCGCTCTAATCGGTCAACCGGACCAATTGCCTCAAATGGGCCACAAGGTACACTACTCCCACAGTGATGCACACTATTGCATACACAAGTACACCATTTGAACCAACTAAGCGACCAAAAATATTCTGCTCGGACCAATTGGACAACCGCTGCTCCAACTGTGTCCCAAACAAGCCAATCACGCTTTCGCAGCACCACTCTGCTTATACCTTACAAAAGGTATAATACTTCATATTCATCCCCAATTCCATCACCATACTTCTTCAAAACATAATAGTCCGCATACTAACTCCGTTGTCCTTTACTAGCTACCATCGAGCTATGGTTCTTAATATACGAACCACTCCTTTACACTTAAGAGATCCTATTTCAAGAAGAGTACCCGAGGCTACCTCAAATCCTACTTCAGCTTAAATAATCACGATCCACCGTTAAACTTTCTCCACAACTCTTCACACATCTTTAAATTCATCAAAATCATTGCTTGCTTCCATTAGTACATTATTCCCAACCTCTCCATGCCAACATGGCATGTCCACGAATTGCTGATCTGCACATCAAGCAAACTCAAAAACACAACAACATATAAAGCACAACAACACATATAAGACGCAAGTCTCTTACCAAACCCCCAACCTCTAACTCGATGGGTGTTAGCCAAGACTCGATAGCCTATGCCCCTTAGCAAAATTTTATAACTATGCTCCGCTACCACATCTCTCACGCCCCCGATTAAGCATGACCGGCTAGGTACCATGTGCACCTACACCACGCCACAAGGCACCCCAAGGCCTATAACCGTCACTATAGAAGCCAGTCGCCCTTGCCTAGCGGGTTGGTCACAATAATGAAATGCGCAGCACAACGAAAGCGAACAAACGTATGCAAAGGCAGCATAAGATACCAATTGTATCAAAACTCAATATCCACTATTGTTATAAAATTCTTGCTACAAGGGGCACTAACACTTAATCCAAGACATAACCTCTACGGTGTATAAATACAATTACATAATGAAGAGAGCAGACTCGACTATACCCATCGACCTACTGCCGTTCACTCATTCTCGCTCCTACAAGGCAAGGGGAGATATGAAGGGTGAGTGTAAAACTCAGTAAGCAAATGTGCACACAAGCAATAACCACTCAAGGCATGCAATGCTCAACAAACGTGCTTCTAATCAGCAAGGTATCCGGTCCTCCGTGATCTGGCCCATGGGTAAGCCAAGTGATGTACTCCGGGCCCACTTGCATGTCTAGGCGGCCATGCACAATCATATCCCACAGCCCCACGTACGAGGCAAAACCGAATAGCCAACAATGTGCATATGGCTTGCTACTCAGGCATACACAGCGCCCTTCATAGCACCACCCTTTGGCCAAGCGGATCCCACACCGGAATGTCCCAACCTGATGCAGCAACCACCCTAGAATTCCACTAGGATTACCTCTGCAACTAGTTGATCCCAAGACCTCCAATCTCCAATCAAACTAGGGTTTAGTATCCCTATTCCTCACCTCCTAAACTCAAAGGATTAGGCAACAAACAATTAGGAATACAAGGAATTAATTATTCACCACAAGTAAATCACTTGATAAGAATAATCAATCCTAAAGAGTAAAGCCAAGAGAATCCCTCTCTTGTTTTTTTTTTTTATTGAATCTCTCAACCAAGAAGAACAGCAAAGGAAAGCATTTAGCTTCCTTAGAATTCGCTCAAATTTCATGTATGTAATCTGATTACAAACTTGATACATGGTTGGCTTTTATAGAAGCCAAAAAGCAAAGGATGGCATTTAAAATACAAAGCTTTTGTTTTCTCTAATGCACACCAACCACACTAACACCAACCACACCAACAAACCAAATGATGAAAGAGCACTCAATATGGATAGCGGGTATCTCTAGCTCCTTAGTGGATTTTCTAACCTGAAAATGAGCAGTAAACACCGGCAACGAATAGTAATGCTCACAAACTTAGGAGTTTCTTTAAATTCATCTCCGAATTTATCCAACTTATCTTCTTGCAACTCCCGAGCTTGAGCATAATGCAACATGTGATTCTTTATCATCTTCAATCGAGCCCTCGTGATTGGTCCTTGGGGTAAGCTAATGGCGCCATCACGATCTTGAGTTCCACTTGGTACTGGCTTGCATATATCATTCCCCCCTCCCCCCCCCCCTCCTCAAAAGGGTTCGTCCTCGAATCTGTCCCTGCATTATTAAAGGGAGAAAGATCAGAAACATTAAAAGTAGCACTCACTGCATAATCACCAGGCAGATCTATTTTGAAGGCATTGTCATTGATGTGCTCCAGGACTTGAAAAGGACCACCCCCCCTCGCATTCAACTTAGATTTCCTTTGCTGAAGAAACCTCTCCTTCCTAAAGTGTACCCAAACCCAATCACCAGGTTCAAACCTGACCAGCTTGCGCCCTTTGTTGGCCCTTTGTGCCACTTTAGCATTCTTCTCTTTGATGTGCTTGCGAGCCTTCTCATGTATGGATTGAACCAACTTTGCTTTTTGCTGCCCATCTACGTTGACAAGCTCATTCCAAGGTAAAGGCAAAAAATCCAAGGGGGTTAGTGGATGAAAACCATACACAATCTCAAATGGAGATTATCCTGTAGAAGAATGAATGCTCCTATTATAGGCAAACTCTATCAATGGCAAACAATCTTCCCAAGTTTTCAAGTTCTTACCCACAACAGCACGCAATAAAGACCCTAAAGTCCTATTGACCACTTCAGTTTGGCCATCAGTCTGAGGATGACAAGCAGTAGAAAACAACAACTTGGTCCCTAATTTATTCCACAACACACGCCAAAAGTGACTCAAGAACTTAGTATCTCTATCAGAAACAATTGTCCTAGGAATGCCATGCAAACGGACTACATCCCTAAAGAACAATTCAGAAACATGAGACGCATCATCAGTCTTATGACAAGCAATAAAATGAGCCATCTTACTAAACCTGTCAACCACAACAAATATGCTATCTCTACCTTTCCTAGTCCTAGGCAATCCTACCATAAAATCCATAGAAAGATCAGTCCAAGGATGAGTAGGAACAGGCAAAGGTGTATACAACCCATGAGGTTGCACTCTAGATTTGGCATGTCGACATGCCACACAGCTACTACAAACCTGTTCAACATTCTTTTTCATGTTAGGCCAATAAAAAAGTTCCTGCAGAATGTCAAGAGTTTTAGCAACACCAAAGTGACCCATCAAACCACCATCATGTGACTCCCTAGTCAACAGCTCACGCATAGAGCAAGATGGAATGCAAAGTTTTCCCTCACGAAATAAATATCCATTATCTCTATAAAACTTTTAAAATCCAGATTGCTCACATGCAGCATATACATTAGCAAAGTCAGAATCAGACGAATACAACTCCTTGATATACTCAAATCCCAACAACTTAGAACTAAGAGAAGAGAGTAGACATACCTCCTAGATAATGGATCAGCAACTACATTATCCTTACCTTGTTTGTACTTGACAATATAGGGAAAAGTCTCAGTGAACTCCAGCCACTTTGCATGCCTTTTTCCCAGCTTACCTTGGCCCTATAGGTGCTTCAAACTCTCATGATCAGTGTGAATCACGAATTCCTTTGGCCAAAGATAGTGCTGCCATGTCTGTAACGCTCTCACTAATGCATACAGCTCCTTGTCATAAGTGGAATAGTTGAGTTGAGCACCCTTTAACTTCTCACTGAAATAGGCAATTGGCCTTTTTTCCTGCAAAAGAACAGCACCTATGCCTATACCAGAAGCATCACACTCAACCTCAAAAGTAGAATCAAAGTTAGGCAACTTGAGAATGGGAACAGAGCACAATCTATCTTTTAAAGTAGAGAATGCCTTTTGTTGTGCATCTTCCCATTTAAATCCTACTTCCTTCTTGAAAATATCATTCAAAGAAGCAGCAATGGTACTGAAATCTTTTACAAACCTCCTATAAAAACTAGCAAGGCCATGAGAAGATCTCACCTCAGAGATAGAAGTAGGAGTCGGCCATTCTCTGATAGCCCTTACCTTTTCCTGGTCGACTTCTATTCCCCTGGAACTAACCACATATCCAAGAAAGATAACACTATCCATGCAAAAAGTACACTTCTTAAGCTTGGCAAATAATTTCTCAGCCCTAAGTGCATCCAATACAAGCTTAAGATGTTCCAAATGTTCTTCAACACTTTTGCTATAGATAAAAATATCATCAAAGTACACAACAACAAATTTTCCAATGAAATACCGCAAGACATGATTCATTAGACGCATAAATGTACTAGGTGCATTAGTCAAACCAAACGGCATAACTAACCATTCATACAACCCGAATTTAGTCTTAAATGCAGTTTTCCACTCATCCCCTATTTTCATGCGAATTTGATGATATCCACTCATGAGGTCAATCTTAGTAAAAATGCTTGCACCATATAATTCATCAAGCATGTCATCTAACCTAGGAATGGGATGGCGATACTTTACCATTATTTTCTTGATAGCTCGATAGTCAACACACATCCGCCAAGTGCCCTCCTTCTTTGGAACAAGAATTACTGGTACAGCACGCGGAGAGAGGCTCTTTCGAATCAGCCCCTTAGAAAGCAAGTCCTCTACTTGCTTTTGTATCTCCTTTGTCTCCTCTGGATTGGCCCTATATGCTGGCCTGTTTGGAATTTGGGCACCAGGAATAAAGTCAATCTGATGCTCAATGCCCCTAAGTGGTGGCAATTCCCTAGGCAGTTCCTCCGGAAAGACATCACTGTAGTCCTGCAAAAGAGAAACAATACAACTAGGCAATTCTTGGTCAAGGTCAGCTGTACTAAAATAAGTCCCCTTATATAACAGTACTAAAATCTCTTGTTTGTTCTCACAAGCTACCCTCAAATCCTTTGAACTTGCATAGAAATTTTCTCTTTTTTCTCACTAAGTTTTTTCTCTCCTTTGCAAAGCCCTCGGCTTTCCCCTCAACCTCACTGAGTTTGGCTAAACCAGCCATCTTCTCCTTCCTCGAAGCCTCCACAGACTTGTGCATAAACAACTGATCCTCATAGACATCCTTGAGGGATAGTGGCGCAAGCACCACCTTCCTTTCACCCATGGTGAATGTGTACCTATTCGTATGACCATCATGCAGCACCCTTTTGTCATACTGCCATGGCCTTCCCAACAAGATATGACACGCCTGCATAGGTACAACATCACATAAAACCTCATCAGAGTACTTCCCAATGGTGAAGGAAATAAGTACCTGACCGGTCACTTTGATCTCGCCACTATCATTAAGTCATTGAAGCTTGTATGGCTTTGGATGTTTCTGAGTTTTCAGCCCCATCTTTTCCACTAACATGGTACTCACGACATTGGTGCAACTTCCCCCATCTATGATCATGCCGCAGGGCTTGTCTTGTACCAAACACCTAGTGTGAAAGATGTTCTCCCTTTGCTCAATTCCCTCTTCCTTCTGCTGGATATTGAGCATCCTCTGGGTCACACATAACTTCTGAACCACCTCCTCTGGCTCAACAAACTCATCATCTGCATCCTCCAACTCAGGCATGTCAGCTAGTGCTGGATCAACATAGGGCTCCTCCTTCTCATCATCCGAGTACACCTCCACATGCTCAGTGGTAAGCATCAGCCTCACTGAGAAGCATAATGTCCCAATCCCATGCACTTGAAACACTTGACATTTCTAGCCTTATCCTGAGCTTTTGTTGGCGCATTGGGAGTCTTCTGTTCAGCCGGTTTCTGTCCCTCCCTAGGTCTCCAAGGAATCGACTTAAGTGTGTCAAGAACAGGCTTACTTGAGGTCCCCATTTCTTGCTTGGTGTATCTTGCACTGGAACTCCAACTGGTATAACTAGAAGGCTTCCTATTGGTCTTGCTCTTGAGTTGCTTTTCAATCTTAGAAGCTAGAGCTACTACCATCTCTTCAATTTCTGCTTAATGTTGTAGCTCTAGAATATTAGCAATATCCCTGTTTAACCCATAGTAAAACCTTGACATGGTGGTCTCCTCATCTTCCTCGATCCCAGTCTGATGCATAGTCATCTCAAGTGCCTTTCAGTACTCTTCTACACTCTTAGTTCCCTGCTTGGTTGCTTGAAGCTTATGAAGCAACTCTCTCTGATATGAAGCAGGAACAAATCTCTTCTTCATGATCCTCATCATCTCCTCCCATGTTTCTATCTCAGGTTCTCCACATCTCCTCCTTGAAGTGACAAGCTTATTCCACCAAGTTCTGGCATAATCTTTGAACTCCACAACTGCAAGCTTGACCTTTTTTTCCTCCGAGTACCTATGGCAGTCAAAAATTGACACCATACTCTGCACCCACCCCAAATACTCCTCTGGATCACTAGAACCTCTAAAAATTGGAATTTTCATTTTGATGAATCCAACATCTCGATCAATCCTCACTGCTCTGTCTTCTACTCTATGAAAGAATCTGGGTCTCTGATATCCAGCTGCGCCTCCTCCTCTGCCAAACAGACCTCGGCCTCCTCTACCCCCAGCATGCACTCTCTGATTAACCTCTCCAAGTTGTTCCTCCAATTCTTCTTCAAGAATGGGATCTTCATTAACATGGTGTGTAGCTTGCTCTCTAGGGCGAGCAGCCTGTTCCTGCTCTCCTCCTCCTGCTCTTCTAGGAGTAGCAATGCTAGTAGAGATCTCTTGAGCAGTTTGTTCTTGCCTCTCCAACCTATCACTCAACTCTCTTGTTTGTCTTTCAATTCGGGTATTGGTCTCCCTCAACCCTTGATTTGTCGCCCTGACTTCATCCCTAACCTCCTTCATCTGAGCATCTATCTGAGCCCTGAAATCCCTCAACAATACCATAACAGAAGCAAGGTTTGGTTCACAACCCTCACTGCTACTATTAGACATGGTGTATAACCTGCAAATACTTGTTAGTAAAACAAATCCTCACGTGTTTACACTCGTGTTTGTTCACTCTTGGCAAGGGATGTACTCTCAGCCTTTTTCCTCTCTTGATTCTGTTTCAACTTTACTAGTTAGGATTAGATATCACAAAATCAAGCAACCAACTTGCAACAATTAATTAACAGAAACAATGAAAGCCTAAAGAAAGAATGAAAGGAACAACAATTCCAGAACAAATAAATGACTCCAACAAACAAGAAGAAAGATCACACACAAGGACAAGATAATGTATGTGATGGAATGTTGTAGTAACTGAATGATATGAGACAATTATCACTCAATTTGGAAAAGCTGAAAAGAAAAAACAAGATGATCAAATAAGCAGAAAGAAAGAAGATATTCCCAACTATGTCGAAAGTAACAGTAGCCTCAACACATCGATGTTGGTGTCTTAAACATCGATGTTCTTACAATTCATTTTCAAAATTTTTTTGACAGAATATCTACAACATCGATGTTGGGCTTCAAAACATCGATGTTTTCACAAAATAATTTTGGCAGAAACTCAAGAACATCGATGTTGAGGTTTAAACATCGATGTTTAAACAATTGGTTTCAGATTTTCCTTTGGCAGTAGCTCAAACACATCGATGTTGGGGTTTGAACATGGATGTTTAAACAATGGTTTTTAATATTTTTGTTGACAGAAGCTTAAGAAAATCGATGTTAGGGTTTGAACATCGATGTTTTGGTGACCGTTAGCTTCAAAAATTCAAATTTTACCGTCCCAACATCGATGTTTTGGTTCCAAACATCGATGTTGTAATACTTTTTTTTTTTGAAAAACGGGAAGATTAAAACAAGAAGAGAAGAAAAATTGAAAGACGACAAGATTAACAATAGGAAGAGCAAGAATTGAACAACACAAGGTATGATTGATTGAACCTGTAAGCTCCACTACCAAATGATTCAGCAACAACCCTAGAATTCCACTTGGAGTACCTCTGCAACTAATTGATCCCAAGACCTCCAATCTCCAATCAAACTAGGGTTTAGTATCCCTATTCTTCACCTCCTAAACTCAAAGGATTAGGCAACAAACAATTAGGAATACAAGGAATTAATTATCCACCACAAGTAAATCACTTGATAAGAATAATCAATCCTAAAGAGTAAAGCCAATAGAATCCCTCTCTTGTTTTTTTTATTGAGTCTCTCAACCAACAAGAACAACAAAGAAAAACATTTAGCTTCCTTAGAATTCACTCAAATTTCATGTATGTAATCTGATTACAAACTTGATACATGGTTGGCTTTTATAGAAGCCAAAAAGCAACGGATGGAATTTAAAATACAAAGCTTTTGTTTTCTTTATTACACACCAACCACACTAACACCAACCACACCAACAAACCAAATGATAAAAGACCACTCAATATGGATAGTGGGTATCTCTAGCTTCTTAGTGGATTTTCCAACCTGAAAATGAACAGTAAACGCCAGCAGCGAATAGTAATTTCCGGTGTGAATAGTAATTTTCGGGTTGAACGGTAAAAACGGCTACTTGTGACTTGAATCCTTCAAAATGCTCACAAACTTAGGAGTTTTTTTAAATTCAACTCCGAATTTATCCAACTTATCTTCTTGAAACTCCCGATTGGCCCAAGCTTTAGCATAATATAACATGTGATTCTTTATCATCTTCAATCGAGCCCTCGTGATTGGTCCTTGGGGTAAGCTAATGGCGCCATCACGATCATGAGTTCAACTCAGTATTGGCTTGCATATATCACAACCTGTCAATAATTCCAAGCGGGAATAATCCTCCACAAGGTTCCATAACCTGTTGTGTGGAGCACATCACAAGTGCCCACCAATCTCACGGTACGTACAAGCCCCGCTTGCACTACCCACATGATCCATTGGCCAACGATCCACAACGATCCAAATGTATGCAAGTGCAATGCATGGCCCCTTGGGCACAACCAGCAAGCCAACCATAAGTCAATAATCAATAATACATGCACCAGAGGTGCTAATAGCAAGCCAACCAAGCAATTGGGCCATTTGCCCAGCAAGCACACAATAGCAACTATCACAAGTACGCATCACCTACTTACCTAGCATTTTAGCACAACCATACCATTCATTCCCTCCCTTTGGAGCCCTTGGGCATCCTGGGATCATAAGCCCCTGTCACAAACATATAAAGTCGCATCATAACCCAAGCTCAGAAAGCACAGTATGTAAACCACAATCTAACTACACAACACTTATCTATCCCCAATTCGGGCAAAAGCTGCCCTGCACCAACAGTGAATTCAACCCGAAATACAAAACCCTTAAAGCCAGAACCAGATTTAGGCCTCAGCATAATCATTGTGGACCTGCCTCTCATCTTTCCATAGCCACCAAGAATACCAAATTCCATGCAGTCAAACTCCAGTTATGGCTCTTGCATCAACTCGGGGTCAAGCAGCCAGACTGCTGCAGACCAGTCCATTTGGAGAGAGCATACCACCCCTATTTCAGCTCTAAAATCCACCAAACCAGTTCCATATGAAAGATATGGATGTTAGCTAACCATAGGCTTTGGTTTCACGCAATTCCAACCTGTGGTTTGGCCGAAATCCTCATTTTAGTGGCCAGGGGTCTTTCTGGCCGAGAGCAGAACCCCTAGGTTGGCCTCTTCTCCTTTCCCCTCTTTTCTCTCTTTCTCTCTCTCTCTCTCACACACCTATCACGATTTAGTTCTGATCGGAATGAGTGAGAGGTTCTCGGTTTCACTCCTTAAGTGACGGTAAGTAGGTGAGTAAGCACCTACTTGCCAACTTGGTGCCAGTTGCACCAAGTTGGTGCCACCTCATGCTTGTTTGTCTTCCAATTATTTTGTGGCAACCAACCTGCTAGCTTGCACACCCAAACCGCCAGCAGCTTATTCCTGAGCCATATGTCTCATTCTGATTGGTCGGTTTGGCCAATTACGTATTTACCCTCATCGAGCCCAATTGTGCACCGACGGACACCCTGGTGCCCCCGTTGTGCACCATTTCGTGCCAACTCGAGCCAACGGGTATCTCCCTTGTGCAATTGTGCCTCCAATGCACTAATTGCACCTAATTATTATAATACCAACATAATCCATCACTTATTGACTGATTAATCAAGTCGAGCACTCGGTATCCCCTAAATAGGTCATCCGTGCCTTCGGGTCACCATGAACCCATTTGCGCACACTAGGCCAAGCCTATGTGCATCATTACCCTCAACTCAACACCAGCGCATGTTACCGAGCCAAATCCCACACTAACTTGTACATCACAAATATTAACATTACCCTGTAATTCTCGAATACGCGATTCAACTAACACAGATGTCCCCGCAGGACATGTAACTTCCTTGCTTGATTTGGAATGTTCTTTGTTTTTTTATCTTTGAGGACAGATTAATCTATCTATAAAGTGCAAGAAGCCCGACTTGCGCCGACGAGTTTAACTCATACGTAGCTCCCTTCTTTTTTTTCTTTTTGGCTGTGAAGCAGTGTCCAACCAAAATACTCAACAAGCATTACCTCTCCCTGAAAAGGAGGTGATCTAGCCCAGAATTCCTTCCATTGAATTAATAATGGATCCAGATCCTTCATGTAGCATTCAGAAAAGAAAGAGGGGGATTTTTTTTTCTCTTTCTTCTCTGCCCCGACTATCGTCATATGAGTGTCCCTCCAGGCACCTGGGTGTACGTGGGGTATCACATCATCCCCCACTTCAGGAATTTTGTCCGCGAAATTCAGATGTTACTGTATCCTTACAGATAACATCAACCCGTTGATGTCATTCCATTTGCCTCGAAATTCATTCTTGAGTTCAACCTCAACTCCTTAATGTCTCCCAAGCCTGATACTTACAATATAAAATCCAAACTTATGATCATATCTCACAAATCCGTTTCACATACCTTGACGACTTAATCGGAATCTTATAAATTCTAGTCCTAATGACTACCTAGCACTTCTTGCCACGGTACAGATGGATAGGCTAAATAGTACTTGCATATTTCTTTCAAAATATTACAAAAATATTATTAATTGTGGCCACATAGTAAAAGCAAGTAAAATTTTGCAATGTACTGCTAACCTTCCAAATATAACCATACAAGTTCCCACCATAACTCTTTCACACGATATATAGCTCATTGAGCTATCATAATCCATATGCTCATTCTCTCATCACTAATACCTTCAACCACTTATTCAACCCACTATGGTGTAATGCCTGCACTCGACCATGCCAATTGGCCGTCAAGGCCAATTATTCCCAGCCGAACCTCAAAATGCACCGCTCGCACACTAGTTTGTGTACTTGGATAGTAGTTGGCCAACCGGGCCACAAAATGCACCAGTTGCACATTGGTGCGTGCACTGGCACTCTAAATGGTCAACCGGACCAATTGCCTCAACTGGGCCACAAGGTACACTACTCTCACAGTGATGCACACTATTGCATACACAAGTACACCAATTGTACCAACTAAGCGACCAAAAATATTCTGCTCAGACCAATTGGACAACCGCTGCTCCAACTGCATCCCAAACAAGCCAATCACACTTCCGCAGCGCCACTCCGCTTATACCTCACAAAAGGTATAATACTTCATATTCATCCCCAAATCCATCACCATACTTCTTCAAAACATAATAGTCCGCATACTAACTCCGTTGTCCTTTACTAGCTACCATCGAGCTACGGTTCTTAATATACGAACCACTCCTTTACACTTAAGAGATCCTATTTCAAGAAGAGTACCCGAGGCTACCTCAAATCCTACTTCAGCTTAAATCATCTCGATCCACCGTTAAACTTTCTCCTCAAGTCTTCACACATCTTTAAATTCATCAAAAATCATTGCTTGCTTCCATTAGTACATTATTCCCAACCTCTCCATGCCATCTTGGCATGTCCACGAATTGTCGATCTGCACATCAAGCAAACTCAAAAATACAACAACATATAAATCACAACAACACAAATAAGACGCAAGTTTCTCACCAAACCCCCAACCTCTAACTCGATGGGTGTTAGCCAAGACTCGATAGCCTATGCCCCTTAGCAAAATTTTATAACTATCACGCCCCCGCTTAAGCATGACCAGCCAGGCAACATGTGCACCTACACCACGCCCCAGGGCACCCCAAGGCCTATAACCGTCACTATAGAAGCTAGTTGCCCTTGCCTAACGGGTTGGTCACAACAATGAAATGCGCAGCACAACGAAAACGAACAAACATATGCAAAGGCAACATAAGATAACAATTGTGTCAAAACTCAATATCCACTAATGTTATAAAATTCTTGCTACAAGGGGCACTAACACTTAATCCAAGACATAACCTCTACGGTGTATAAATACAATTACATAACGAAGAGAGCCGACTCGACTATACCCATCGACCTACTGCCTGTTCACTCATTCTCACACCTGCAAGGCAAGGGAGATATGAGGGGTGAGTATAAAACTCAGTAAGCAAATGTGCAAACAAGCAGTAACCACTCAAGGCATGCAATACTTAATAAACGTGCTACCAATCAGCAAGGTATCCGGTGCTCCGTGATCAGGCCCACGGGTAAGCCAAGTGATGTACTCCGGGCCTACTTGCATTTCTAGGTAGCCATGCACACATGCACAATCATATCCCACTGCCCCACGTACGAGGCATAATCGAATAGCCAACAATGTGCATATGGCTTGCTACCGAGGCACACACAGCGCCCTTCGTAGCACCACCCTTTGGCCAAGTGGATCCCACACCGCAATAACCCAACCTGTCAATAATACCAAGCGCGAATAATCCTCCGCAGGGTTCCATAACCTGTTGTGTGGAGCACATCACAAGTGCCCACCATTCTCACGGTACGTACAAGCCCGCCTTGCACTACCCACATGATCCATTGGCCAACGATCCACAACGATGCAAATGTATGCAAGTGCAATGCATGGCCCC
This sequence comes from Turnera subulata, assembly GCA_028386065.3. Taxonomy (NCBI): domain Eukaryota; kingdom Viridiplantae; phylum Streptophyta; class Magnoliopsida; order Malpighiales; family Passifloraceae; genus Turnera; species Turnera subulata. The sequence goes on from JAKUCV010004362.1 coordinate 70,944, forward strand.
TTGGGCACAACTAGCAAGCCAACCATAAGTCAATAATCAATAACACATGCACCAGAGGTGCTAACAGCTAGCCAACCAAGCAATTGGGCCATCTGCCCAGCAAGCACACAATAGCAACTATCACAAGTATGCATCACCTACTTACATAGCATTTTAGCACAACCATACAATTCATTCCCTCCCTTTGGAGCCCTTGGGCATCCTGGGACCATAAGCCCCTGTCACAAACATATAAAGTCACATCATAACCCAAGCTCAGCAAGCATAGCATGTAAACCACAATCTAATTATACAACACTTTTCTATCCCCAATTCGGGCAGAAGCTGCCCTGCACCAGCAGTGACTTCAACCCGAAATACAAAACCCTTAAAGTCAGAACCAGCTTTGGGAACAAACATAAGAGTTGTAGAACTGCCTCGTATCTTTCCATAGCCACCAAAACACCAAATTCCAAGCCGTCTAACTCCAGTTATGGCTCCTGCATCAACTCGGGGTCAAACAGCTGGACTGCTACAGACTAGTCCACTTGGAGAGAGTATAACTCGCTCATTTCAGCACTAAAATCCACCAAACCGGTGCCATATGAAGTCTAGGGATGTTACCTAACCATTGGCTTTGGTTTCACTCAATTCCAACTAGTGGTTTGACCGGAATCCTCATTTTAGTGGCCAGGGGTCTGTCTGGCCGAGAGCAGAACCCCTAGGCTCACCTCTCCTCCTTTCCCCTCTTTTCTCGCTTTCTCTCTCTCTCACACACACACACCTATCACGATTTAGTTCTGATCAGAATGAGTGAGGGGTGCCTGGTTTCACCCCTTAAGTGATGGTAAGTAGGTGACTAAGCACCTACTTGCCACACTTGCCAACTTGGTGCCACCTCATGCTTATTTCCCTTCCAATTAGTTTGTGGCAACCAACCTGCCAGCTTGCACACCCAAACTACCAGCATCTTATTCCCGAGCCATACTTCTCATTTTGATTGGTCGGTTTGGCCAATTACGTATTTACCCTCATCGAGCCCAATTGTGCACCGACGGGCACCCTAATGCCCCCGTTGTGCACCATTTCTTGCCAACTCGAGCCAACGGGTATCTCCCTTGTGCAATTGTGCCTCCAATGCACTAATTGCACCTAATTATTATATTACCAACATAATCCATCACTTATTGACTGATTAATCAAGTCGAGCACTCGGTATCCTTCGGGTCACCATGAACCCATTTGCACACACTAGGCCAAGCCTATGTGCACCATTACCCTCAACCCAACACCAGCACATGTTACCGAGCCAAATCCCACACTAACTTGTACATTGCAAATATTAACATTACCGTGTAATTCCCGAATACACGATTCAACTAACACAAATGTCCCCGTAGGACAAGTAACATCCGATTATCGTCATATGAGTGTCCCTCTAGGAACCTGGGTGTACCTGGGGTATCACAGTCACGGTGTGGTCCTTTCTGTTCTTGGCGAAACCCTTGTTTACTTGCAAAATTTAGCCGCCTATCCCGATAAACCCTTGACTGGCTCCCCTCTACTTCTTCAGGTACTAACCCTAATGATGTGTGAATATTTTACACATCATTTTGGGTTTATTTTATTATTTTTGTCTTTGTTTTAGTATTAATTTATTTTATTCTAGATTTTATTTTATTTTATTTTGATAAATTTCTCATTCTAGTGTGCGAGGCCCTTTTTGCAGGAAAATATGAATTTTTGGCCATTTTGAAGTAAAGCTAGTGAGATATGGACTCGTTTGGAAGTTGTGAAGGAATGAGGGATGCATGTGATTTTTGCTGGCCAAGTCAAAAGCGGTTGGTCCTACATCCATGATATCTTGTTTGAAATTGATTTGAAAATATCAAATCTTGGATCAGTATCAAGACGAAATCACCTTCCTGATGCAAAGTTTTGCTTGAAATTTGAACATGGCAACGTGGCCCCTCATCTACCAATTTGAAGAAAATGATATTGCAAAATCCCTTGATGTGTGCCTAGCCTAGCGTTTATTTTTGCTGGCATGCATTCTTGGCCACGAGTATTCCCCTCCCACTACTATATATAGCCTCGCAAGAAGACAAGAGAGGGGAGCTTCCAGTTTATTTACTCTTCACGCATTAGGCTAGGATTTTCTTTATTTTGTTCTTTCTTTCATTCCTTGTATTAAACACTTAGATTAGTTTATTGAGTTGTAGCTGGGAATTGGAAATTAATAAAGAGAAGAGGTTATTCATCCATTCAAGGTTTGGAGTATTTACTTATTATTTATTTATTTATTCCATCCTTTGATATTAAAATGACGACTTCTTTAATTATTATTTATTCCTCTCTAACTATGGCCAACTAAATTTCATAATCTAGGATGAGGGGATGACCTTGCCATTATTTTCAAGCAAACTTAATTAAATATTATTTCTTTTAATTATTCTTCTTTGATCCGGTCTTTGATGCTCAATTAAGTTAGTTTCCTGATCAACAATTAGCTTAAATCCATAATAGGAGACTGTTAAGTGACAACGTCAGTTTCCTATAGAAAACCTTAGACCGGGCTTTAGGAGCCGACCTCGGGAGGGGCGTGCTTTCTATTGGAGACTTAAAGGTAAGAACTTAAAGCTCTTAATTTATTTCAACACTGGCAGAATGGATAGTGGAGATAAGTTAGGAAGGGGTTTTACGGCTTATGGAAGTAGGCTATTGATCTAGTTGAGTTTACCGGTTCTTTCAAAGAAGAGTATTTTTAGGATTTAATATCAGATCTACACAGGCAGGTCATGTAGTGACAGAACACGGCTTGATTGTGTTGCACTTAATTGCATGGAAATTGTGGCAAGGGATTCCCCGAACTCTTAGGTGTTTTCTCATCATTGTCATCTCATTTATTATTCTTGTTATTTTCTTTTCCAACTTTATTACACCATTCAATCGACTCCTCTTTGAGGCTTTATTTTCTAGATAATCATATATCACATTGTTAATAGTACTTAGCAAAGATCCCTGTGAGACGACCTTGGTACTACAACACCCTGTATACTTGCAGGAGGCTATCAAGTTTTTGGCGCCGTTGCCGGGGATCGACATTAATATTATTTGACTTTGTGAATTGGTTAATCTTGATCTTTCTTTTTCTTTTTCACCCGTTTTGTTTAGTGTGTTTCCTCTTCAGATTGCCTTGGTGCATGAATCTTAGAAGCTCGGGAGTACCACCAGGAAAGCTAGATCCCGAGGTCGAGAAAAATTTTTGGGCCAAACTCCGTAGACTTCGGCTTGAGAAGGAGTCAGAGGACGGCACCTCAACCGAAGGAGAAATGGCTGAACATATCGAGGGAGTCCAATTTGGGCCCCGCGGAAGACCCGTCCGAGACTTCTCAATCCCAGATGCAACTCTTGCACAGTCCAGTGTGGTCCGCCCAACTGTGCAAGCAAACAACTTTGAGCTAAAGCCGGCCCTTATCAAGATGGTCCAGCAAGATCCTTTCGGGGGCTCCCCTGTTGAAGATCCAAATCAACACTTGCAAGATTTCTTGGAAATCTGTGACACGATCAAGGTGAATGGAGCCTCAGAAGATGCTATTAAGTTGCGCCTCTTTCCTTTCTCACTCAAGGATAAGGCAAAGGCATGGTTGACGGCACAAGCTCCTGGGACATTTAATACATGTACGGCTCTATCCCAGGCTTTTCTGAAGAAATTTTTCCCGCCCAGTAAGGCCATGATATTTCTGAACAATATAATGGAGTTCAAACAAAAGGCCAATGAATCATTTTACGATGCGTGGGAAAGATTTAAAGATGCACTAAGAAGATGCCCACAGCTTGGCCTTCCAGATTGGCTGATTGTGGAAAAATTCTATACTGGCCTAAACGAGACCCTCCGTGCACATGTTGATGCAGCAGCCGGAGGAGTAGCTTTAGCTAAAGATGCTGAGGATCTGTACGAACTATTCGAGCACGTCGCCAGCAACAAATTTAATTGGTCTGCCGAGATACCTGGCGGAAAAACTGCCGGCGTTCTTGAACTTGATGCTATGAGCCTGATGAATGCTAAGTTGGATGCCATCTTGAAGTTGAACGGGAAAGGACAGTCCCATTCTTGTGCTAGATGTGAAGGAAGCTATCAGGAGTGCCCAGTAGAAGGCGGCTATGAGCAAGCATGCCAGGAGCAAGTCAGTTACATCAACCAGAGGGTCCAAAAAGACCCTTACTCGAACTCCTACAACCCAGGTTGGAGGGAGCACCCTAACTTCTCCTGGAAATCTCAACAGCCCACTCAAAATCAAACTGGAAGGGGTCCTCCCGGATTTCCTCAAAAACAACCTGCACAGGCGTACCAACAGGTGTATCAGCAGGCTCCTAAAGATGACTTGCAGTCACTACTCAAGTCATTTATGGAAGAACAACGACAGGTCGTGAAGGGGCTTTCTGACAAAATCAACAATCTTGAATGTTAGATTGCTCAAGCTAGTCCCAGTCAGGGAATTCCCGGCAGACTACCGGGCAAACCAGAAGTCAATCCGAATGCTCAATGCAATGCGATCACTCTTAGGAGTGGAACCCAATATCCGGAGCGTCAACCACCTTCTGCCCCGGTAAAAGAAGTAGAGCATGGCCAGGTTGTGCAAAAAGACAAGTCCGCAAAGCACGAGCAGGCTATGTCAACCGAGAAAGGGAAGGAAAAGGAAGACGAAGTAAAAGCCTATGTTCCACCCATTCCTTTTCCTCAAAGACTTAACCCACTGGTCCACGACAAGAAGTTTGGACGCTTCCTAGAAATCATGAAGAAGCTCTATATAAACATTCCGTTTATTGAGGTTGTGTCCCAAATGCCCACCTATGCAAAATTCTTAAAGGACATCTTGTCCAATAAGAATAAACTGATTGATTATGGGATAGTGGCCCTGACTGAGGAATGCAGTGCTATCATCCAGAATAAGCTTCCGAATAAGTTAAAAGATCCAGGAAGTTTCTCCATCCCCTGTGACATAGGGAAAGTACACATCAAGAGAGCACTCTGTGACCTTGGGGCAAGTGTCAGTGTAATCCCTCTGTCTGTCAGCAAGCAGCTAAACATGGGGGAAATGAAACCCACTGCTATGTCTCTCCATCTAGCAGATCGTTCAGTTAAGTATCCAGTGGGCATTCTGGAAGATGTTCCCATTAAGATTGGGAAATTTTTTGTCCCAGTTGACTTTGTGGTATTGGACATGGAAGTAGACTGCCACACTCCTCTCATCCTGGGGCTACCATTTTTAGCAACTGCTGGAGCACTCATTGATGTCAAGAACGGAAAGCTCACTTTACGAGTTGGATCTGAAGAGATCAGTTTCGATGTCGAGGAAGCAATGCGAAAAGGATTCTCAGATGACTCATGCTACCGAATCGACGTCATTGATGAAGCAGTTAAAGAAGTATTCGCACAGCAATACTATGCAGACCCACTTTTGGCATGCATATCTTAAAATAAGAACACGGGAGATCCAAATCTTGAGATTGCAGAATATGCGTGCCAGCTTGAAATCTTGTCACCAGTGCTTGCAGAAGAGGCTATGATATTTGAAAAGCTGGACAAGTCACTGGATGACCCACCCCAGGAACCATTTTCGACGGGTGAGTTGAAGCCTCCACCTAATAAACCCCGTTATGCACTTCTGGAACCAAATTCCATATACCCAGAGGTCATAAATGCGGGTTTTATGGAGGGAGAAGAAGAGAAGTTGCAGAAAGAAATGGAGCGACATAAGAAGACAATTGAGTATTCTTTTGATATGATAGGGATTAATCCCTCAATTTATACTCACAGAGTCTTGCTGCCCAAGCCTTTCGATCCAGGAGAGCCTACCAGACAAGAGGTAATGCAGCCATTCTCCAACCCGCCTTCGGCATGAGGAGCATCGAGTCCAGCTACAAGACATTAAAGAAGCGCTTCGTGGGAGGCAACCCGCAATTTTGCAACAATAAAGAAGTCATCCCCATGACAGCCCCAAGAAGGAGAAAAATAGGTTCTATCTTTCCTTTCTATATTCTGGTGCAGTGAGGACACTGCACATTTCAGGTTTGGGGGGGCAAATAGATTATTTGTTTTTTAAAAAAAAATTTATCTTTTCAGCATGCATGAATAAATTTTTCAAATTTTGTTTTTGTTATTTTCTTTGCATGAATAAAACTTTCTTGTAAATTGCAAATCACTCAATTGGGTTTTTTGGTTCCGACCTGACAATTGGACAGCAAATTCAACATTTATATCCCATGTTTGTCAGGCATCTTCAGGCTTGCATTGGCCTTGAAGTGAAAAGTTCGATTTGGGTCGGGTAATATCTTTCTGGGCCGCGATGTTATTTGATTCACGTTATCCGACTAATCTTTTTCGTTATTTTCTTATAAAAAAAACTTGGCATTAATAACAGGTCTTAGAACAGGTTCATGACTCGGTCGAGGCGAAATTTTTACAAGGGCACTTATCAATCGGACATGATTAAGGCGTTTTTCTTCTTTGGTTTGTAAACTAACCTTTAGACACAGCTAGCCCGTGTACACTTTTTCCCTTGCTAACCTTTTCGGGCTCGTATTGATTGCCATAATTTCTTTCATACCCGCATCTTCCCACCTTCGCCTTTTGAAACCTTGGCTATCATAACATTTCTTTTTCTTTTTCCTTCCATTTATGCATGTTGCTCGAATTATTTTGTGTCTTTAATTCTAGTCTCATGTGAGTTGGATTTTGGTTCTTCTATACAGGCACTACATAGGGAGCCTGTGTCGATTCTGGAGAAGTATTGTTCAAAAGAAAAAATCACAAAAGAGAAAAAAATGGGGGCAATAAAGAGAGAGTATTCCTTCATCTTGCAAATTGATTGTCCCTATTTTTGTCAAAAAAAAGAGAAAAAAAAAAACTCCACAAACAGTTTGAAAAAAAGGATTCTCCAGTTTGCACTCAATTTAGAACCATTCAAAAAAAAAAAAGAGTTCATTCGGCTAGATGTTAAAGCACAAATTTTTCTTTCGAGCACTTGCATCTCTTGTTTTTTCCCTTTTTCCCATTTCTTGTTAACCTTTAACCAAGCCCTGTTACAACCTTAACAAGTCCTTTTGATCCTTTCGATTAGTGTCCTTGTCATTAGTGGAGATCGAAGAGTGAACCTGCTTATTTGACCTTGTTTCTTTCATTAATAAAATGCCAAAACTAACCTACTTTTTTCAGCAAAATTGAGGAAGGAGAATTTGTTCAAATGATGTCGCTGCCCGGTTAGGTTAAATTCGGTTCTAATTGAATTCTTCCCGTTAAGGTTCTTTGTAGGTTGGGAATTTTGACTCGGGATATTTTTGGATGAATCTTCTGTGAGTTGGACTTGTCGGATTGGTTTGCCCGTGTTGAGTGGTTTCCTTTTTACCCTCGTTTTCACGTTATTTGCTTGGGGACAAGCAAAAGCTTAAGTTTGGGGGCGTGATGTGTGAATATTTTACACATCATTTTGGGTTTATTTTATTATTTTTGTCTTTGTTTTAGTATTAATTTATTTTATTCTAGATTTTATTTTATTTTATTTTGATGAATTTCTCATTCTAGTGTCCGAGGCCCTTTTTGCAGGAAAATATGAATTTTTGGCCATTTTGAAGTAAAGCTAGTGAGATATGGACTCGTTTGGAAGTTGTGAAGGAATGAGGGATGCATGTGATTTTTGCTGGCCAAGTCAAAAGCGGTTGGTCCTACATCCATGATATCTTGTTTGAAATTGATTTGAAAATGTCAAATCTTGGATCAGTATCAAGACGAAATCACCTTCCTGATGCAAAGTTTTGCTTGAAATTTGAACATGGCAACGTGGCCCCTCCTCCACCAATTTGAAGAAAATGATATTGCCAAATCCCTTGATGTGTGCCTAGCCTAGCGTTTATTTTTGCTGGCATGCATTCTTGGCCACGAGTATTCCCCTCCCACTACTATATATAGCCTCGCAAGAAGACAAGAGAGGGGAGCTTCCAGTTTATTTACTCTTCACGCATTAGGCTAGGATTTTCTTTATTTTGTTCTTTCTTTCATTCCTTGTATTAAACACTTAGATTAGTTTATTGAGTTGTAGCTGGGAATTGGAAATTAATAAAGAGAAGAGGTTATTCATCCATTCAAGGTTTGGAGTATTTACTTATTATTTATTTATTTATTCCTTTCTTTGATATTAAAATGATGACTTCTTTAATTATTATTTATTCCTCTCTAACTATGGCCAACTAAATTTCATAATCTAGGATGAGGGGATGACCTTGCCATTATTTTCATGCAAACTTAATTAAATATTATTTCTTTTAATTATTCTTCTTTGATCCGGTCTTTGATGCTCAATTAAGTTAGTTGCCTGATCAACAATTAGCTTAAATCCATAATAGGAGACTGTTAAGTGACAGCGTCAGTTTCCTATAGAAAACCTTATACCGGGCTTTAGGAGCCGACCTCGGGAGGGGCGTGCTTTCTATTGGAGACTTAAAGGTAAGAACTTAAAGCTCTTAATTTATTTCAACACTGGCAGAATGGATAGTGGAGAAAAGTTAGGAAGGGGTTTTATGGCTTATGGAAGTAGGCTATTGATCTAGTTGAGTTTACCGGTTCTTTCAAAGAAGAGTATTTTTAGGATTTAATATCAGATCTACACAGGCAGGTCATGTAGTGACAGAACACGGCTTGATTGTGTTGCACTTAATTGTATGGAAATTGTGGCAAGGGATTTCCCGAACTCCTAGGTGTTTTCTCATCATTGTCATCTCATTTATTATTCTTGTTGTTTTCTTTTATTCAATCGACTCCTCTTTGAGGCTTTATTTTCTAGATAATCATATATCACATTGTTAATAGTACTTAGCAAAGATCCCTGTGAGACGACCTTGGTACTACAACACCCTGTATACTTGTAGGAGGCTATCACCCAATCACTTGTATTATTACTAAAAAAGGACCAGACCCAAATGGGGCTTCCGACGTATCCGTAGCTCATTCTTCTTTTTCTCTTTTTTTTTCTTTGAGTGCAAGGAATCTGGCCTACGTAGTTCTTTTTACATCGATTTTTGGGATTACACATAGTACTTCTTCAATTGATCCATGTTGACTGGCTCTCGAAACTCGTTCCCATCTAAGTCTCTAATGTTCGTTGCGCCTTCAGACATAATCTCCTTGATGATGTAAGGTCCGATCCACTTGGCCTTGAATTTTCCCCTGGGATCATGCACCAGCTGCCTTACTTCTTTTAATAGCTGATCCCCTTCTTTCAGCCCCCTTTCCTTAACCCTTTTATTCAAGGCCCGAGCTATCCTCCTCTGGTATCCTTGCACATGATACAAAGCTAAGAGTCTCTTCTCATCTAGAAATGCCAACTAATCAAGTCTTTTATGTACCCATTCTGTTTCAAGAAGTCCACTTTCTCAGGCCACCCTCAATGATTGGACTTCAAGTTCCATAGGCAACACAGCCTCCATGCCATATACCAAGGACTAGGCGGTTGCACCGGTGGAAGACCTAATGAAGATCCGGTATCCCCACAAAGCCAATGGTAATTTTTCTGCCCACCCCTTATGCGTAGATATCATCTTTTCCAAGATGACTTTCATATTCTTATTGGCGACTTCCGATGACTTCCGATGCTTGATCCCATACTCCAATCGATGGCAACCAATATATATTCATGCCCATTTGTTGCTCTTGGGGTTATTTTCCCAATGACATCAATACCCCATGCTGAGAACGGCCATGGTGAAGACATGGGTGTTAGCGGTACTGGTGGCCTCAGTTGCAGCTTTCCGTGGACTTGGCATGTGTGATAGCGCTTCACGAATTTAGCACAATCAGCTTCCATTGTCAACCAAAAATATCTCAATCATAGTATCTTCTGGGCTTACATGTCTCCCCCCATATATGGACCCTCACCTTCCCCGTGAACCCTCTTCATGATCTTTTCTGCTTCCTTTGCGATTACATACAATAGATGGACCCTCGTGGCATGCCTCTTGTAAAGATTCCCAGCACATATGATGTACCCTCCAGCTAATTTCCTCAAAGTCAAGTCTTTTTCTCACCCATTATTGCTCCCTCAGGGAATTTTCCTTCCCTAAGGTATTCCAGTATGTCATCATACCAATGGTCTGTGTCATTGTCATCCCTGATTAGGCTGTGTAATGGTTGATCTAGCCCCGTGGTGGTAATAGCCGTGATGGAAGCTTCATGGGAATTCAAGTTATCCAAATAGCTTTGAAACCAGGATTCTCCCGTCTCCCTTCTCTGACTGAAAGACGGTCTCTCCCTTCTTTGGACTATTAACAGCAAGATAACAGCGTTCTTCGGCATCCCCATCATCGAAGAGAGGGTGGCTAGTGCCTTAACAAACTAGTAGTCTCTCCCGGGCACATATTGAAAGTCAATCAATTCAAACTTGGATGCCAACATCCCCAAGTAATCGTGGTAAGGCGCCAACTTCTCCTCCTTGATTTTCCATTCTCCTTTGGCTTGGAATATTACTAAGGTTGAATCCCCAAACACCCTTATATGCTTTATTCCCATGCTCAATGCTATCTCCAAACTAATGGTACATGCTTCGTATTCAGCTACATTGTTAGTGGCTTGGAACTCCAATTTACACGAAATTGAGTATGTCACCCCATCAGGGGATATGAGAATTACTCCTGTCCCGAAGTCGTTTGCATTAGCCACCTTTCGAAATGCATATCCCACGTTGGTATCTCCAAATTCATTATTTCTTCATCCGGGAACTACGGTTCAAACCTCCCATCATTTTCTACTGGTTGGGAAGCTAGAAAATTAGCTATGGCGCCTCCCTTGATGGCCTTTTGTGACATAAATAGGACATTGAACTGTAATAAGATTGCCACCCACCTACTCGTGCGACTGCTTGGTACAGGCCTCTCCATTAGGTACTCGATGAGATCCATCCTAGAGATGAGTAAAATTTCAAAGGAGATGAAATAATGCCGGAGCTTTTGACTTGCCCATGTCAAGGCCACACAAGTATTCTCCACCATATTGTAGTTCAGCTCATACCCGTTGAACTTCTTGCTCAAATAATAGATAGCAGTCTCAGTACGTGAATCTGGCAAGTATTGAGCTAGCATTGCACCCATGGCTTCTTCCGTGACGGTTAGATATAGTAGTAAAGGTTTTCCTTGCCTGGGAGGTTGCAGCACCAGAGGATTAGACAAGAACTTCTTGATTTGCTCGAAAGCATCCTGGCACTTGTCATCCTATTTTATGGGGACTCCCTTTTTGAGTAGTCGGTGGATGGGTGCACAAATTCTAGAAAGCCGAGCTATGAAGCGGCTGACATATTAAATTCTCCCAAGAAAGGTTCAGATTTCTTTCTCGCTTTTTGGGGTTGGCATTTCCTGAATGGCTTTAATTTTGGAAGGATCCACCTCTATACCTCATTCACTTACCATGAAACCCAACAACTTCCCTGCCTGGACACTGAAGACACATTTTTGGGGATTAATTCTCATGCCATACTCCCCGCATCTCTCGAAGAACTTCCTCAGATTGGTTACATGAGATTCCTGCGTTTCGGACGTTACGATCATATCATCAACATAGACCTTCACTTCTTTATGCATCATGTCATGTAAGAGTGTAGTAGCCATCCTTTGATATGTTGCCCCAGCATTGATCAGACCAAAAGGCATGACCTTATAACAAAATGTTCCCCATTCTGTCTGAAATGATGTTTTATGCTTGTCCTCTGGTGCCATCTTGACCTGGTTATATCCTGAGAACCCGTCCATGAAAGATAAGAGTGCATGCCCAGGTGTAGCGTCCACCAGAAGGTCAATGTGTGGTAAAGGGAATTAGTCCTTAGGGCAGGCCTTGTTCAAATCTCGATAATCTACACACATCCTCACCTTCCCATCCTTCTTTGACACTAGCACAACGTTAGCCAACCATTCAGGATATTCGATCACCTCTAGAAACCCAGCCCTGAATCTGCTTTTCAACTTTTTCTTTTATCTTCAAGGCCCACTAGGGCTAGAGCTGATGGGCCTTCTACTTTACCGGCTTTACATTAGGGAAGAGGGGAATCTGATGCTGAGAAATGGCCGGATCGATCCCTGGCATGTCTTCATAGGACCAGGCAAACACATCCACGTATTCTTTAACCAAAGCCGCCAAAGTTTCTTGAGTCGTGTTTCCAAGAGTCGTGCCAATTCTTGTGATCTTTGGATCAGTGTCGGTGCCCAAATTGATTTCGACAGAATCTGGGAGTTGACTCATCTCATTACATTCACACATATTATGCATGCAATAAATACCATCACAGAAAACATCCAAGTAAGCAAAAAAGTGCCTCATTTCATTACTTTGGGAAATAAAGACATCATCATCGTCTAGGGTTTTGGAACAAGAGAAACTAAAGTCAAGAGAATTATTGACTGATTGATTGGTTACATTTTCAGGTTAACTATCTATTTCAGACTCATTTCCAGACTCTGATATTATCAAAGGGATCCATGTTAGCTTCTTCCCCGCTTGTCTTGAAAATGATACTTGACTTATGCCACTCCTAGTTCCTGCCTGCCTACTTGGTGTCATGGGTGACCATCCTTGCAAATTTTCATTCCTCCTCCCATAAATCAGTGCTGAGTGTGAAACAATCCTCCTCATTCATCCATTCCGTGGAATCGACACCCTTGACGCCCCCTTGGTGAGGTAATATAATTTCATTCTGTTCCACTAAATCTTAGATCCTGTGACGGAGGTGAATGCACTCGTCAGTGGCATGTCCGGTCATCTGATGGAACTCAAAAAACCTTCTTGGATCCCTCTTAATGCGTGAGTCAGACTTAGGTGCTAAAGGTTGATGTAGTCCTTCCTCCACACATCTTTTGAACATCTTCCCCAAGGTCAAGGGCAAAGGGGTGAATTCCGTAGGCTTAGGCCCAGCTTGAGCAGTCATATAATGCACTCCTACCAGTTTCTTCCCTTAAGATGAGCTTAAATTCCTCCTAAATGTGGGAGCATCTACCGAAGCCTTAATCTTTCCAGAACTGATAGTATCTTCCAATTGTAGTCCCGCTCCAATGAGTGCCCTGAAATTGGCGTAGTAGTTGCCAACCATACGGTCATAATAAATCGGCTGAAGGTTTTTTATTACCATTTGCACCGGATCTTCTTCGGTGGGTCTATTCACCATTAAGGATGCCTTGCCACACCACCTTGAGATGTAGGCAGAGAAAGTTTCATAAGCTTCTTGTTTGGTTGTCTCAAGATCCCTCTTGGTCACATCCACTTCGGTATTGTAGCTGTATTGCTTCAAGAACTCCCCACAAATGTCATCCCATTTACTCACCCCGTTCTCGTCCAAGGTCATAAACCAGCTCAGGGCTGCTCCCGACAAAGTCCTTTGAAACAACTGAGTCATCAATTTAGGTCCGATCCCATAGGCTGCAACATTCTCACATAGATTTTCAAATGGGTCATAGGACACCCCGTTTCATTAAATTTCTCGATCTCCTCCTTCTTGAATTTCTCAGGTAGACGAACTTCAGAGAACAAAGATAGATGATCCAAGTTCCAGTCATCTTCCTTCCTCTTCATGATCTTCAACAGCTTCTCTACTCTTTTGAGCCTCTCTTCATCTCCTTTCGGCTCTCGCACTACCTGGCCACCGTCTTGGGATGCTCCAATACCCTTCCCGACGCCTTCAAATTTTGTCCCCCATCAGTCCTAGGGGACGCATTCTTTCCTTGTTTGAGTGCTATCAATGCATCCCCTACACTCGGATCATTCAGCAGGGACTCCATAAACTCGTCCAGCCTGATAGTGTTATCTTCACTCATTTTGCCTTAGTATTGGGGGAGCCAAATGTGAAGGTTCTGGGTACCCAGGGATCTCTTGACACACATTTTTGTTGTTTCTTTTATTAGGTATTTACAAATGAAAAGGGGCACTCTGTTTGCATTCACTTGGATTCACAACAAAAATCACCCAAATGCACGTACTGCTTAATGATTCATTATGCATGAGATGCTCAGGGTATGCAGCTAGTTGGGGGCTAAAGATTACCGCTAGGGAATAGGTTGACCTACACACATGTGATAATGGATATCGCGTGAGGTAATCCCCATCATTGCTAAGCATCGAGAAACGGATTCACTCAAACCACTATCACTTAAGGAAAGCATGTAGCAGATTTGGATTCCCTCGCCCTCTTACGGTAGAGGCTTTACATCAATCATCATGAATGTAAGGCACTTATGATGACACATAAAAAGGCATACACAATCCGACAATTGCACAAAGTTTCTTGAACCCACTACTCCTCATTGGAGTCGCCAGCTGTGAGAACTCGACCCAAAATCACTTGGGCCTTCTCGCCTATTTCTTTCACCTTCTTCCTCGGGTCAATCCCATGTCGATGGAGTCGCCACCCAAATTTTATTAAGGACAAAATTTGGGAAAAAACCTTCGAATGACTCCTTAGGCAACTGATCATAGCGAACCAAAGACATGGGATTCGAGGTTTTGACATGGATGGGAAGGTGTTAGGCACCCATCCATGTTGGGTTGAAACCTTGTGCAATTGAAGAGCACATGTATGCTTTGTGCAAGTGTGCAAGTGTGGAAACAAGGGAAACTAAAAAGAAAGGGGTGGAGAAGAAGATTTGTCTTGCATCCCATTATGAAATTGAGACTACCTATGTACCCGAGTGACCAGGGTCAAAGCCACGTAGTTCTAAACATGGCATTACTGTTAGTGTAATATGCCCAAAAGCCAATCAATGGATGATTGTACATAGTCATGTAAATACAATAAGATTATTCCAATAAATATGTTTATGAGATAAACGCTTGCACCTATTTATAACCTTAGAATATTTTATATTCTTAAATGTCCCTAGTCGATTATTATTATGGATGGGTTGTAATAATAAATTAAGACTAGCGTATGTTGAGAATTTTATGAGATATGAATTCTACATACGGGTACAAGTTAGAGAACTTGTGGACTGGACCGACCCAACATAAGAACACTATATGGAACGTTATATGATTGTCATTAGTGGTTCTTATATGTATTGTCCTTAGACCTGAGATCATCAAGGTTCCCAACATGTGAGTCATATACTTTGATATTACTCTTGGCTATTCGTAACTGAGTAGACCTAAGTGTAGTCATTGGGTATATGATATAATGTGTAGTGGGTTTTGTATGATCCAGATGGGATTTGTCCAACCTTTATAAATGTTACATATTATCAGATGGGCCTCTTGATAGAGTGGAACTGTAAATGCATGGCCATGCTCGGATTATGTGATATGGTGATATCATTAGTATCCGTTTTACACAGTTAACTCGGGGATCAAGAAACTTAGATTAAACTTATACGAGATTGATGCATTCCATGTCTCATGTTTGATCTTGATAACGGGACGAAAGGACGATCACATATTTCCGAGGCATAATGAATCAGTACTGATCTTGTCGTTTGGGTAGCAATGATGTGTTGCTAGACGTCGCTCATTGTTTATAATTGTAAAATGAGATTTTATGATTATTGCCAAACGTTACAAGTGCCTACAGGGTCACACACTTAGAACTGTTGATTCGAGCTGGTGGTTGGACCATGGTTCGCCCAAGTGGTTGGACCATGGTTGGACCGTGGTTGGACCAGGGTCGGTTTGGGTTGATTTGGTTCACTAATTGTCTGAATTATTGAACCAAAATAGATGCCTTATGATGTGTAATTCCATTAATGCAAAGTGGAGACATGATTAGACTTGATAATGGTGGAATCTTAATCATGATGGATGATGGACCATTATGTTGGCCATTGTCTCTATTACTTTATGCAATAGTGGAGGTGAAGAATCAGATGATCTTGCTCTTGTAATTCTGAGCTCTAGAGACTTGAGAGAGTTCTTCAGATTTTGCAAGAACACACACACACACTCCTTTCTTTGAGAAAGAAAGAAAACACCACAAACACAAGTTCTAACTCCCGGAATTCTGCAGCTAGCACTGTTGTTCGGAAGTGCTCGTGTTAGTAATCGTGAGACGATTTCCGGCTAGTTATCGAAAGTTCGTGTGGATACCGTAGAGGAATCGGATTTCTTATCTGGTTCTTGCTGATTCGTCACTACAGTTGAGTGAAAGATCTCAACCAAACCAGGTACGAATTTGTTTATTCGATTTACTCTATTTCACATGGATCCTCCATGAGTACCGGGTCTTTTCGCTGCATTTTGGTTGTCAAGTTTGCATGCCTAGTTACTTACAGTGGTAGCGGAGCCTCTTATGAAACGCTAAACCGAATTAGATGTTCATCTTGTTATATGTGATGTAGCATAAACATGATAGTATATGTGATATGCTGAATTCATTTGCATATGTGATATGTTGAATTTCAATTTTGTATACATGATACATGTTGAGGTTGTGTTTGTCAAAAATGTTTTGACAATGAACGCTTGATTGGTATGTGATATCAATCAAGGCGTTCTTGGCAGTATGTCAAATGAGTTCGACAAGGAAAAATCGATTGTCAGTTTTTGTGTGGAACGATTGTCGTTCTAGTACAGCAAGGCCAAAACATCGATGTTTGTCACTTTCACATGAGTTTTGCCTTGGCCGGATCTTCCAAACATCGATGTTGTGTGACAAACATCGATGTTCTAATAAAGATTGGCTTTGGTAGAATCTTGAAACATCGATGTTCAAGAGTTAATCATCGATGTTCTCATGACGAGTGGCCTTGGTAGAACTCTCCAACATCGATGTTCAAGAGTTAAACATCGATGTTCTAGAGCACTGCCAAATTAGTTTGAGATTCTAGAATTCTCAAACATCAATGTTTACATTCAAACATAGATGTTCTTGAGTTCCAGAAGTCTCAAACATCGATGTTTAAAAGTTAGACATCGATGTTTAAAACTACTTCCAGAAATTTTAAACTTTCAGAACTTCAAGACATCAATGTCTACAAGTTAAACATCGATGTTCTTGAGCTCTGCCAAATAGTTTGGAGTTCCAGATTCTCAAAACATCGATGTTCAAGTTTTAAACATCGATGTTCATGCGCTCTGCCAAAAGGTTTCGAGTTCCAGAATTCTCAAACATCGATGTTTAAGAGTTAAACATCGATGTTCTTGAATACTCCCAAGAAGTTGCGAGAATCAGATTTTCAAAACATCGATGTTTACAAGTTAAACATCGATGTTCTCATGTATTTTTGGCTTCCAAATTTACAAAACATCAATATAAGATTTGTTGATTATATGCATGTGATGTATAAACATAATATGTTGATATAAATATTAAGTTCCTCTTGTGTTGCCTTCCATGATAAGCACTCATCATTGCTTAGATCAACACTTGGTAGGTTTTGCCAAAGCAAGGTGCTAATGTTTATCCTAGCAAGGTGCGATGGGATAATTGTAATATCCAAACTGCTTATTGTGGGTTGAACTTAACTAGGTTATCTTAATAGGATTGAGGACTAAGAGGCAAAGAGTTGAGCTATGCCTATGAGATAGACAAGAACAAGTGTTGTTCACTCAACTATCCAAGAGTTACATGAGATGTAATTGACAAGAGTTGTCTACCTAAATAACTATGATGTAAGCGATCAGCCAAAGCTGACTTATCTTATAGTGAAATATGGACTTGGCCTACTTATCATTATCTTGATTCATAGTAGGAGCATCATTTAATAAAATTCCTTATTAAGTGATTTTATGTATACAAGACTCTTATTTGTGTGAGTTGATCGTTGTTGTAGAGCTACCATGGCACAAAACACTAGCACACAATCACTGCGTTCTGTCCTTGAGAAGGAAAAGCTGAATGGGAATAACTTCCTAAAGTAGCATCGCAATTTGAGGATAGTCCTCAAGCAAGAAAAGAAGTTGTATGTCCTTGAAGGGCCTGTTCCTAATGAACCGGCGCCTAATGCTCCTAGGGTGGAAAGAGATGCTTACAAGAAGCATGTTGATGATGTATTGGATGTTGCATGCCTTATGCTTGTTAACATGGACTCTGAGCTTCAGAAGCAACATGAGAACTTGGGTGCGTTCGATATGATCGAACATCTGAAAATGCTTTTTGAAGAGCAAGCAAGGCATGAGAGGTATGAGACCTCTAAGGCATTGTTCCAATGCAAGATGGCTGAGTCATCTCCGGTGAGACCTCATGTGCTCATAATGATTGGATACATTGAGAGCCTTGAGGGTCTAGGTTTTCCTTTGCAAAAGGAGTTGGCTGTTGATCTAGTCCTGCAATCGTTGCCGGATAGTTACAACCAATTTGTCATGAATTTCAATATGAATCATCTTGACAAATCTTTGACTAAGTTGCTTAACATGTTGGGAACCGTTGAGCAACAAATGAAGGCAAATAAATCCAACAACGTTTTGATGGTTGGAAAAGGCAAAGGAAAGGGTAAAGCCAAGTTTTACAAGAAGAAGAAATGTGCCAAAAAATTTGGTTCATGAGCATCTTCTTGTTCCCATGTGCTGAAACCCAAAGGTGGTATTGCAAAGGAAGGACAATGTTTCCATTGCAACAAACCTGGCCATTGGAAACGTAACTGCCTTGTTTACCTTGAAAAGATGAAGAAACAAAAGGGAAGTAAGACTTCCACTTCAGGTATTTTTGTTATAGAAGCTAATATCTCTATCTCTACATCATAGGTACTAGATACCGATGTGGTTCTCACATTTGTGTAAATGTGCAGGAACTGAGAAAGAGTAGAAGATTAGCAAAGGGAGAGATAGACCTGCGTGTTGGAAATGGAGCAAGAGTTGCTGCATTAGCCGTAGGGACTTACCATCTACCCTTACCAAGTGGTTTCGTTTTAGAACTTGACGATTGTTATTATGTTCCTACCATAAGCAGGAATTTGATTTCTATTTCTTGTCTGGACAAGAAAGGTTTTTTATTTGTAATAAAGAACAATTGTTGTTCTATTTATTTCAATGATATTTATTATGGTGGTGCATATTTAAGCTGAAATGCCTGAGTCCCAATTTATTAATATGAGCTATAAATTAATTATAGATTGACCAAATTGCCCTTATCATTCCCGGGACACCCGTATCCCAAATTATTCAATAAAGAATATACATCCTGTGAAGTGACCAAAATGCCCTTCTACCCGGGATACAATATAAACAACATAACCAATGAACAAGTGTACAACAAATTACACAACAACGAGTATGCAGCGGAAGACTATACATATGATGCAATGAACCCTATGGATCCGACCCGAGGAGGAAAGCACCGCCACCTGCTGACATGCATCACTGCTCAACA
The DNA here is from genome assembly GCA_028386065.3 of Turnera subulata. Taxonomy (NCBI): domain Eukaryota; kingdom Viridiplantae; phylum Streptophyta; class Magnoliopsida; order Malpighiales; family Passifloraceae; genus Turnera; species Turnera subulata. The sequence goes on from JAKUCV010004362.1 coordinate 90,245, forward strand.
AGCAGTTAACCTGAAAAGACTGTGAGGGGGTGAGACCAACCACTGTCTCACCTCAAACAAATAAACCAATAATATACAATTACAAGTCAACTACAAGTACACCGGTATCAATCAACAACAACCACAATACACAGAGCAGAACATCATCAGACTTCAACCATCACTTATCAATACTTATCTTAATATCTTTGTTATTAGGTTTAAGTATTTTATTAGGGCCCTCTATTGTGTGCGTCGAGCTCGGTCTCGTCTCATGAGACAACCAGGCATAAGCCCAAATAAACCAGGCACGAAGCCCAAACATATCCAGAGAGAGAGAGAGAGACAGAGAGAAAGAGGGAGGTAGAAAGGGGGAGATAGAAAGAGGGAGGTAGAATCGGCCATCACAGGCCCACATGCAAACCCGCATGCCATCCCGAGGGGTATTACTTCCCGCTCGAACCAACCGGTCAACAGCCCCACAGTAGACTTTATTACAATTCGTTATTCTCATTTATTCATTAAGAGTTGTACCATACGTTATGACTCAACAGTGTTGTGTGGAATTTAATATCTTTTTTTCAAGTCTGGGCCTCCAGCCCACAGTCCACCACACAAACACAAATCCATAAATCATGTTATTTAGCTTAACAAACAAACATGCTCAACTCGCATATCATATTACACCGGCACACAATTCACTTAATCAGGCATACCGCATCAAAGATATCATCAATATATACACTTTGCATTTAACAACATCAGCACCTCAAGCAAGCATGCATACAGCATTCAAGACCAACAATTAATACCACTTTATATACCAAACAATTAACCGAGCATTATAGGCAGTAATGCATATAAAGGTTTATAAGTCCTCACCTTGGCCATAATAATTGTCTCGAAAGCCGAACCCTCGTTTCGCCTCAACAACCTCATGTCCATAACCTCCTATGAACATATATACCATATAAGATATTTATTCACGGAAATCAAATCAAATACATGCCAATGACATCGTCTTTAGCTTAAATCGTACACTAGACCCGTTACCAAGAAACCCAGGTCTAAACCCAAAATTCAAATCCAATTTATACCTGGGCATAAGGCCCACATCATAAGAACCTTTGGGCCTAAAGCCCATCCCAAAATAATATCCATTTATTTGGCCTAAAGCACATTCCCCAAAACCATTGGGCCTAAAGCCCATTTAAATTAGTTACATTTTATTGGGCCTAAAGCCCATCTCAATTACAAGCCATTGGGCCTAAAGCCCACTTCATTAGACATTGATTAACCAATTAAAGAATTGGGCTCAAAGCCCGTTACTTAAGGTTCAAGGTCAATCCGAGTCCAAGTCCATCCCGGCCTAAGGTTCTACCCGTGTCGGTATTTACCGGCCATTCATACACTCACAACCCCGCACCCGGTATTCCACTAAATAACTTCAATTCCCGATACACGATTATATTTACATTAATTATTACATGCCATGAATGAGATTAAAAACATCAAAATTACACTTCGAGGTAATACCGTAAATGTCGAAGTAAACCCGAGCCTTCGCCGGATTCCGGTGAACCTCACCGGAACAGTGACCCGACTACCGAATTCCGACCCCAACCTCACCGAAATTCTGCAACTAGCCCGGAACGGCACCAGAACATGTAACCAACTTGAAAACCCACGGATCCATACCCAATTCATCAATACAACATCCAAAGACAACAAAATCCAAAAACACGTTATTGGGGTCGAATCACTTAGCGAAAAAGAACTCCCCAGCACCGGTAAGAACCCCGGCTGAACACCACCATCATACCGTCGTTATCGAACCCCAGCACACCTCGCACGCAGCCAACATCGACAACCTCCCGATCCGGCCACCGACACGCACAAATCCCGCTCACCACTGTCGTCCAATCCCGACCACTGAGCCGCAGCCGACACAACAACCACAAATACAACCCCACTCCCCCATCAATATCAAACCAAAATCAATTAATTCCATGCACAACTGAAACAAGGAAGAAGAAGAGAGTGTAAAGGAGGAAGGGAGGAGCGGCGCTTACCAGACGGTGCAAGAGGAGGCGGCAGCACGAAACACAGCCTGCCTCTCCGACCCGAGCATAGCCACGACCAAGGCGGCCCAGCTCCAATCTTCCTTTGCCCTTCCTTCTCTGGCGAGTGCCGGCAGTTGTAAGGGGGAAGAGATGTTGATGGCGACGAGAGCAAGGCTGGGTGAATCGGGAAGAGAGTGAGAGAAAACACGGGAGAGGAAGAGAAAATGAGGGGAAGAATGCGAGTGAGAAAGAAGAGAGGGAGAAGGGAGATTTCGAGGGGAAAGGTTGCAGGAGAGGGGAAAGAGAAGAGGGAGAGAAAGAAAATAGAAGAGAAAAGAGACGAAGAACAGGGGAGGGCGGCCGAAGTCGGGGAAGGAAGGGAGAAAGGAAAAGAGAGGAGAGAGGGAGGAAGTGATGGGTTTTATACTCAAGCCCTAGGGTTAGGGCTTCCACCAGTAACCAAAACGGCGTCGTTTTGCTCCAAAACGACGTCACTTCACTGACAGCCCTCCTCTAGTCTACCCTAACAGTCAAAACACATCCCTTTGTGTGTTTTAAGTTTTGGCTCTACCTCCTCTAGTCTACTCGGCAAGAGTATTAAAATGCTTCGATTTGATCGAGGAGGTGAATACTTAGACTGAGATTTTCTTGATCATCTAAAGCAATGTGGTATTGTATCACAACTTACTCCATCAGGTACGCCTCAATGGAATGGTGTATCTGAAAGGAGGAATAGAACTTTGTTAGACATGGTTCGTTCTATGATGAGTCAAGCTGACCTTCCTTCTTCATTTTGGGGACATGCATTATTAAGTGCTGCCTTTACACTTAACCGTGTTCCATCTAAATCAGTTGAAAAGACACCATATGAGATATGGACAGGGAAGCATCCCAATTTGTCTTTTATGAGGATCTGGGGTTGTGAGGCTTTTGTGAGACGAGAAGCATCAGATAAACTCGGCCCTAAATCCGTCAAGTGCCTCTTTGTTGGATATCTTAAGGAAACTAAAGGTTATTATCTCTATAATCCCACAGAGCACAAAGTGTTTGTTGCTCGTACTGCTATTTTTCTAGAAAGAGAATTTATTTCTAGAAAGATCAGTGGGAGAAAGAGAGAACTCAAAGAAGTTCGAGGTATAGAGGTTGAGATGGAACAAAGACAGGAACCACAAGATGTTGTGGGTGAAAATCCTGTGCCTGTAACACATGGACTACGTAGGTCTGATAGGACTCGGCATGAGCCTGAGAGATATGGATTTCTTATGACTCATACTACAGACGTGATGCTCATAGAAGAGGATGAGCCCACTTCCAATCAGCAGGCTATTACGAGTCCAAACTCTAAAAAGTGGCTAGAAGCCATGAATTCGGAGATGGAATCCATGTATGAAAACAAGGTATGGACCTTGGTTGATCCACCTGAATGGGTAAAACCTATTGGGTGCAAGTGGGTCTTTAGAAAAAGATCGACATGGATGGTAATGTGATTACCTTTAAAGGGCGATTGGTTGCGAAAGGTTTCAAACAAGTTCATAGTATTGACTATGATGAAACTTTCTCACCAGTTGCCATGGTTAAATCCATCCGGATTATATTGGCTATAGCAACATACCATGATTATGAGATATGGCAAATAGATGTCAAAACCGCTTTCCTTAATGGAAATCTTTTAGAGGATGTGTACATGACACAACCTGAAGGTTTTGTCACTCTAGAAAATGCTAACAAGGTATGCAAGTTGCAAAGATCCATTTATGGATTAAAGCAAGCTTCTAGGAGTTGGAATCTTTGTTTTGATGAAGTAATCAAACAGTTTGGTTTCATTAAAAATTAAGATGAGCCATGTGTTTACAAGAAGGTTAGTGGGAGCACAATCGTTTTCTTGTTATTGTATGTTGACGACATTCTTCTCATTGGGAATGATATTCCAACACTACAGTCTGTAAAGACGTGGTTAGGAAAGAATTTCTCAATGAAGGACTTAGGAGAAGCTGCCTACGTGCTAGGTATAAAGATCTATAGAGATAGATCCAAAAGGCTTCTTGGGCTAAGTCAAAGTACATATATTGACAAGGTGCTAAAGAGGTTTAGCATGCAAGATTCCAAGAAAGGTTTCTTGCCCATGTCACATGGCGTATCTCTCTCAAAGAATCAATGTCCTAGTACATCTAAGGAGAGAGAGTGGATGAGTAAGATTCCTTATGCATCAGCAATAGGATCAATCATGTATGCCATGCTATGTACTCGACCGGATGTCGCATATGCTTTAAGTGTCACAAGCAGATATCAATCTGATCCCGGTAGAAGTCACTGGACAGCAGTTAAGAACATCCTTAAGTACTTGAGAAGGACTAAGGATGCATTCCTTGTATATGGAAGCGTTGATGAGCTGGTTGTAAAGGGTTATACAGATGCTAGCTTCCAAACTGACAGGGATGATTTTAAATCATAGTCAGGTTATGTGTTTTGTCTTGGAGGTGGTGTTGTATGCTGGAAGAGTTCAAAGCAAGAGACAGTTGCCGACTCTACAACTGAGGCTGAGTACATAGCTGCCTCAGATGCAGCGAAAGAGGCTGTTTGGATTAAGAAGTTCGTAACTGAACTTGGGGTGGTTCCTAGTATTGACAGTCCGATTGAGCTCTATTGTGACAACAATGGGACAATCGCACAGGCTCAAGAACCTAGATACTACTAGAGATCCAAACATATACTCCGACGTGATCATCTTATTAGAGAGATCATTGATAGAGGCGATGTTAGACTGTGCAAAGTTCCTTCTGAGAACAATGTAGCAGATCCATTGACTAAGCCGCTCACACAGCAGAAGCATGATGGTCATACTGCATCCATTAGTATTAGAAATATGGATGATTGGCTTTAATGCAAGTGGGAGATTGTTAGTGTAATATGCCCAAATGCCAATCAATGGATGATTGTACATACTTATGTAAATACAATAAGGTTATTCCAATAAATATGTTTATGAGATAAACGCTTGCACATATTTATAACCTTAGAATATTTTATATTCTTAAATGTCCCTAGTCGATTATTATTATGGATGGGTTGTAATAATAAATTAAGACTAGCGTAAGTTGAGAATTTTATGAGATATGAATTCTACATACGTGTACAAGTTAGAGAACTTGTGGACTGGACCGACCCAACATAAGAACACTACATGGAACGTTATATGATTTTCATTAGTGGTTCTTATATGTATTGTCCTTTCCTTAGACCTAAGGTCATCAAGGTTCCCAACATGTGAGTCATATACTTTGATATTACTCTTGGCTATTCGTAACTGAGTAGACCTAAGTGTAGTCATTGGGTATATGATATAATGTGTAGTGGGTTTTGTATGATCGAGATGGGATTCATCCAACCCTTATAACGGGTACATATTATCAGATGGGCCTCTTGATAGAGTTGAACTGTAAATGCATGGCCATGCTCGGATTATGTGATATGGTGATATCATTAGTATCCGTTTTACACAGTTAACTCGGGGATCAAGAAACTTAGATTAAACTTATACGAGATTGACGTATTCCATGTCTCGTGTTTGATCTTGATAACGGGACGAAAGGACGATCACATATTTCCGAGGCATAATGAATCAGTATTGATCTTGTCGTTTGGGTAGCAATGATGTGTTGTTAGACGCTGCTAATTGTTTATAATTGTAAAATGAGATTTTACGGTTATTTCTAAACGTTACAAGTGCCTACAGGGTCACACACTTAGAACTGTTGATTCGAGCTGGTGGTTGGACCATGGTTCGCCCAAGTGGTTGGACCATGGTTGGACCGTGGTTGGACCAGGGTCGGTTTGGGTTGATTTGGTTCACTAATTGTCTGAATTATTGAACCAAAATAGATGCCTTATGATGTGTAATTCCATTAATGCAAAGTGGAGACATGATTAGACTTGATAATGGTGGAATCTTAATCATGATGGATGATGGACCATTATGTTGGCCATTGTCTCTATTACTTTATGCAATAGTGGAGGTGAAGAATCAGATGATCTTGCTCTTGTAATTCTGAGCTCTAGAGACTTGAGAGAGTTCTTCAGATTTTGCAAGAACACACACACACACTCCTTTCTTTGAGAAAGAAAGAAAACACCACAAACACAAGTTCTAGCTCCCGGAATTCTGCAGCTAGCACTGTTGTTCGGAAGTGCTCGTCTTAGTAATCGTGAGACGATTTCCGGCTAGTTATCGAAAGTTCGTGTGGATACCGTAGAGGAATCGGATTTCTTATCTGGTTCTTGCTGATTCGTCACTACAGTTGAGTGAAAGATCTCAACCAAACCAGGTACGAATTTGTTTATTCGATTTACTCTATTTCACATGGATCCTCCATGAGTACCGGGTCTTTTCGCTGCATTTTGGTTGTCAAGTTTGCATGCCTAGTTACTTAAAATTACCTCGCCACTTACATCATCAAAAGTATTATCAGATAGTCAGCAAAAGATCAAACAAAAAAGGATTAATGTTACCTCTTGTAGCCCTCCTCTAGCCCCTTGGTTTAGGTTGAATTTTGCACCCACCTTCTTGCCACTTCTAAGCTCAATTGTCAATCCCTCTTAGTCTATACTTGCTGCTTCCTTGTTGATGCTACCCACGAGAATCTTCTAGAGTTTTTGCCTATAGAAATATTTCTAGGCTTGGAGAAGAAGAATTTCTCCATGCAACAAAGCTTATGGGGGTGTGTGTGCAATGAGAGAATGCTCCCTTGAAATGTGAGTAAGAGGTCCTATTTATAGTGTTTTGGGGTGTGTGAGGGCGTGGACTAGCATAATGACTGAGGTTACAGCCAAAAATCTGGGCCAAAACTGTGTAGAATTAAATTAGGGGCAAAAATCGGGGGAGAATCGCATTTCTAGGGGTGCATGACCGCCATGGCCGGCGGTTATGGGCTGGATGGCTGCCATGGCCAGTGGTCATGGGCTCTATGACCGCCAGGGCCGGCGGTCATCCCGCTATGGTCGCCTGCCACTTCCGCGTTTCCCCGCTCTTTCCTTTTTTTTGCACCCGATCCCCCCTAATTCCTCCCTGATTTGATTCCACCGTGTAATTAACCCCTAATCAACCCAGAATCACCTCTTTTCTTGATTAGTACTTCCCCCAATTATCTCCTAATTGATTGAGCACACATTAAGTCTGCATTTCATGCCCAAATCATACCAAAAATACATTTACTATCAAGGGATGATTTAACTCTGATTTCCACGAAAATTAGAACTAAAATTTGTCTGCAAGTAATGTGTTTATAGGCTACTCCACTCTGGAAGGTCCACATTTCATTAACTTAGGCCCTCAAGTTCATGCTTAACCCAAAAATAAATCATCTTATTACGATTGAGTAAGAATAAACAAGGAAGCCCAAATAAATAAATTGGGACAATATTTTAATGAACTGGACTTTAGTATATTTTTATTCCAAGATTAAATCATCTTATATATCCTAAGGTTCAAGCATATAAATCCCAATTCATAAAATATGCATTCCTCTAAAATAAATTCCAAATGTGCCTTAGCCATAGACTAAATCATCTCATTAATCTTATGGTTCCAGCCCACGTAAAATCTTAATTAGAGGAATATTCATGGGTCAAATTTGGGTGTTCACAATCACGTTCATTAAAAATACATTTTCAATTAGAACTTCATTATCTAAGGAATGCACGTCCTATACCTAAGTGATGCATGAGCATGTCTAAATGTGTTGTCCTTTCAATGCATGGGGATGCCTGTAGTTTCTACATGCAAGTGCCATGACTTCTTCCTCTCTTCTTCACTTCTCCTCTCTTCCTCCTTTCTTCTTTCTCTCTTCTTTTCTTTTTCCTTTCATCTTCCCATCTCCCTTTTCTCTCTTCTCGTTTCACATTTTCTCCCTTCTTTTCTCTCATCTTATCACTCTCTCGAATTTCATCTAACTTTCCCGTTCTCTTCTTCTCTTTTTCTCTCCCTATCATTCTCCAATGTTTCCTATTTCTGTATGATGCAAGTACTTTCTAGTTCTACATGGTGTCTTTCTATTTTTTTCAAATGCAAGTACTTCCTACTTCTACATCACATACTTGTTGTTTTTGTTGTTTTTTTTTCCTTATTGAATGCAAGTGCCATCTACTTCTACATGGTGTGCAAAATGCCCCCTAATATGATGCATGAACTTTGAAAATCAACCAAGCTGAGGTGAAAGTCAAGCAAAACCAAAGGCGAGTTATCGCATTAAAAACACAAAAGCTTCCAAGAGAAGGATTCCTAATGACTATGAACTCATTCACTTCTAATCCTTACTAGGACCCCAAGGGTGAGCAAAAGGTTCAGTGGACGGATGGAGAATCATCTGATTAGGCAAAGCAAATGGATGAGTGGACTTCTCTTTAAAAATTGATGGAGGCAATGGCTGTGCATGGCTGACTGGGTGATCTATCTATAGTGAACAGTCTTCATCTCGAGGAGCAATATGGTCCAGTGCGCGAGTACGTCTTCGTCATTGGCTACTATCCTCTTTTTTTTTCCAACTTTAACTTTTGCCTAGGCCAGCCATTTAGGTTTTCAACCTAGCAGGCATGTCCTAATTTTTGCCTAAGTTGCCTTTTCGAGTTTTCAACCTAACGGACTCGTTCTTTTCCCCTTCTCTCTTTTTTTTTAAGGGAATAGTAACCATGAGCCATGACAGGCTTGAAGAAGTCGAGGCCGCTTAAGCAAGGGGCATTCGGAGTACCATCAAAGGACTACAGAACCGGAAAGAGGAGCGAGGCAATTTTCAATCGAGTTCATCAAACACTAAATTCTGAGGAGACCCACCCGACCGTCAAACCATTCCACCAAGAGAAACAAGTCAACCACCAATCAAATCTATGCAACCGTCAAAATCAGAAGCCGACCGTCAAAGCAATCCGGTGAGAAAAGTGAGGCAATCACCAGTCAAATCCACATAACCACCAAAACGGAGAAGTCCTAGCCAATCATTAAACGATTCCGCTGATAAATTGCAGCAATTAACACTTCGGTCCACTGAGAAAGAGAATCAACTCAACCTATATTGGGTGTATCACATAATCAACCATACTAGGGAATGATCTCATTTTTTTACAAACACAATGACAATTCTTCGACAAAATTGGCATCTGAATCTCCCCATGGCATAGTAAGCATAAACTCCAATCTTGTCCATTGAACCAACCTAAGTCAACCACCAATCAAATCTATACAACTGTTAAAATCAGAAGCCGACCGTCAAAGCAATCCTGTGAGAAAAGTGAGGCAATCACCAGTCAAATCCACATAACCACCAAAACTGAGAAGTCCTAGCCAATCATTAAACGATTCCACTGATAAATTGCAGCAATTAACACTTCGGTCCACTGAGAGAGAGAATCAACTCAACTTATATTGGGTGCATCACATAATCAACCATACTAGGGAATGATCTCATTTTTCTACAAACACAATAACAATACTTCGACAAAATTGGCATCTGAATCTCCCCATGGCATAGTAAGCATAAACTCCAATCTTGTCCATTGAACCAATCTAAGTCAACCACCAATCAAATCTATGCAACCGTCAAAATCAGATGCTGACCGTCAAAGCAATCCGGTGAGAAAAGTGAGGCAATCACCAAATCCACATAACCACCAAAACTGAGAAGTCCTAGCCAATCATTAAACGATTCCACTGATAAATTGCAGTAATTAACACTTCGATCAACTGAGAAAGAGAATCAACTCAACCTATATTGCGTGCATCACATAATCAACCATACTAGGGAATGATCTCATTTTTCTACAAACACAATGACAATACTTCGACAAAATTGGCATCTGAATCTCCCTATGGCATAGTAAGCATAAACTCCAATCTTGTCCATTGAACCAACCTAGAAACTAAATAGACTGGGTCCACTGCCGGGCAACCTACGTATCTGTGAATGACGGTGTTTTGTGGAAGGCTGCATTTGGTAGAATGGTGGTTGAAGCTATAGGTAACACTTGTTTCCTTCACTATGACTTCTTCCTTTCTAAGTAATATTTCAAATTATAGGCCACTTTCCTTCCCTCGCTTCTTTTTCTCTCTTTTTTTTCTCTTTTTTTCTCTTTTTTTCTTTTTTTTCTTTTTTTTCTTTTTTTTTTCGGGGGAAGTGACCCTTTTTGAGCATGTCATTTGACAGGACTTGCTTTAGAAGTCAAAAATCATTTTTGGAAATATCAACTCTTTAGACAAGTGCTCACACTGGAGGCCAGTCAAGTGTTCAATGCTCACTTCAGGTACGTGTCTGAAGATCGGTATGGGTAGGTTTTCACAAGTCAAGTAGGATCGGGAAATTGACTTAGGTGAGAATGGGTTACACCCACAGAATCAGGTCTTCGTAGTTCATTTGAGAGGTTCCCAGGCTGAGTCAATGGACTTTCATGGAATTTATCAAATTCAAAACATATGCGCACATGAATGAAGATTATATTATTCTTGGTCAAAAGATACACCCAAAATGCTTACGTCATCGCCCTATTCCAAACATAAGATTTCCTTCTATTCCTACCCTCGTCATTCATCCATCAATATCCCTATCAAATACGTCATTCACCATCTTGGAGTAGGCTCTTCCACCTGAGGCTAGACTAGGCATTATTGTCAGTGCGGACCAATCTCTTGCGGTGGAATTCTGATGCATCCATTTCTTCCAATGTGACCTCTCAGGTAGGACCAGTAATCCTTTGTCAATTAGTATTTTGACAGCTATGCGAAATTCCAAATATGTGCCTATGGTATGTCCCTAGCATTGATGATAAGCATAATAATTTCCCTGACCCTTAGAAGGGAAGGGATCTTTAGAGGGCCCTTGTGGATCTACCGGTCTCGACAACTCTTCATTTATGCACAATTGCAGCAATTTCTTAGCTAGCAACGGCAAAGGACCGAGTTTCTTCATCAACTTCAAAGGTTCTCTTTGCAACCCATTGGATTTGGAGGGTGGTGGATTGATATCATTATCATTGACCGACATGCTTTTAGCTGATTGTAACGCCCCGAATTTTCGGTATTTTAGTCCTATGGATTTTTGAAATTTTTACAAATTTAGTTTCCAATTTTACCCTTACAAATTTTTGGGCATTTATGATTAGGGAAAATATTCCATCCTTAGGTAATATTATTAATATTATTGTTATTATTATTTTTATGGGGAAGTAATCATTATTGCAAGATTAAAATTGAATTTTAATTGAGTTAGTATGTAAAACACATGTACTAGGGTAGTATTGACCTAAACTACGTCGTTTTGGGGAGCTTATAACATAAAACTCATGCATGGCTCGCGTTTTGACCAGGGGAGTTTGGCGTGTTGACTTGGGGAGTTAAAGGATCGAAACGACGCCGTTTTATGCCTGGCCGAACCCTAGGATTACCCTAAGTATAAAATCATCTCTTCTTCTCTTCCTTCCACTCTCTTCTCTCCCGACCTCGGCTGCCACTCCCTTCTCTGTTCTCTTCCCTCTTCCTTTCACTCAAACCGCCGCCCCAACTTCCACTCTTCCTTTTTTTTTGTCGCCATCGGCGCGACCCCACGCCACCGCCGCCACGCTCTCCACTTTCGACCCCGTGATTCGAGGCTGTGGAGGAACGAGAGGCTGAGGTTGCGAGGCGAGACGATGGGGACGAGCAGCGGCTGGAGGGTTGGATTCAAGTCTGCACTGCCATCACCATCGTTGGCGGGCGTGTGTTGGGGTTGTTTGGTGCCGCCATGGGCTTTCTTCTTTCGTCTCTGTAAGCCGCGTCAGTGAAGGGGCTCGGGAAGGGGAAGCGGGGTGGATGACAGTGAACCCGAGGGAGCTCTCGAGAGTTGTCGCCGACGCAGCTGTCTGGGAAGGAGGGACCTCCAGGCGAGAGCCTCCGTGGTGCAGAACCCGAGGTACGATGCGGTGCCGCCACCGAGCACGGGTTAGCCACCGGATTCCTTCTTCTTCTTCTTCTTCTTTGTATTTCTTTCTTTCGTTTTGTGGATGTGGACCACTGAACTGGTTCGATTGGGTTTATGGGTGTGCTATGTTGATTTGATGTGTGTTGTGGATTGGCTCGGTGCTTGTGTTCGGGTCCCGAGGTGCTTACGCTTATGGGTTCGTGGAGGCGGCGATACGGCTGTGGGTGGCTGGTGGTTTGGCTATGGTAGATGACGATGGGCCTTACTGTGTTGTCGTCGGCGGTGGGCGTGGCTTCGGTGGACAGATGGGTGTTGATGGCCTTGCTGTTGGGTCATTAACGGGGTGTTGGTGGTGACTGCCGGCAGGATCAGGTAGAGTTAAAGTGGTCAGAAACGGGCTTGGGCAGTTTGTTCTGGTGAGTAAAACCGGTGATTGTCCTTTGACGTTTCTTTCGTTTGGGGTTGCTGTTTTGCACTTGGTTATATGATTTGGAATGTCGTTTATGCGTGTTACGCAATTGCAGTCATTGGAGGTCGGGAACCCGGCGAGCTCGGGTACTGTTCCGGCGCGGTTGACCGAAATCCGGCGAGGTCCGGGAAACTTCCGGCGGGGCTCGGGTTGCTGTTCCGGCGAGCGAGTTATTATTTCGGCGTGCATCTTGAGTTAGTATTAAATGGTAATTCCTGGCAATGCTTGTAATCTAATTTGTACATGTCATGTACTAGATATGCATTTTAATCGATGTATCAAGATATAAATGGACTTTAGTGGAAGTCGGGTGTTGCGTGTTGAGGGTGCGTGGCCGGAATATAGTTCCGACGCGTTTAGAACCGTTAGGCCGAAAAGGTTGGGCTCGGGAGTTCGATTTGTCATGATTATGTTAACGGGCCGAGTCTAGGCCCAATAAATGTTAAGCAGAGTGTGTTTGGGCTTTAGGCCCAATGACTAATAAAGTGGGCTTTAGGCCCAGTGACTATTATGGAAATGGGCTTTAGGCCCAATGGATAATTAAAACTGACAACTAATATGGATATGGACCTTAGGCCCAAAGGAGGATTAAACCTAATGTTTTAATTAAGTGGACCTTTAGTCTTGGACTAAGATTATGAGATTGTTTGGGCTTTGACCTTGATGGTTAATAACGGGCCTTAGGCTACGGGATAAACTCAAGATCATACATTGGCATGCATTTATTTATTTGTGATGAGTAAGCATCTTATATGAAGTGTATATTCGTAGGACATTATGGACATAGGAATGTTGAGGCGGGTTAAGGCTTCGGTTTCTGAGGCAATTATTATGGCCAAGGTGAGGACTTATAAACCTTTGTATGCATTATTGCCTACAATGCTCGGTTAACTGTCTTGATATATATAAAGTGGTATTAATTGTTGGTCTCGAATGTTGTATGCGTGCTTGTTTGATGTGCTGATGTGGCTATCTGCGAGTGAACTATGTTGGTGATATCTCTGATGCAGTGTGCATGATTTGTGAACCGTGTATCAGTGTGATATAATATGCCTGTCGTGCATGAGTTGTTTTGTGTGTTAGATAACGTGATAAGTGGTTTTGTGGTTTGTGTGGTGGATTGTGGGCTGGAGGCCCGGATTTGAGATTAAGATGTTAAATCCACACAATCATGTTTGAAATAACGTATGGTACAATTCTTAAAGGATAATTGTGAATAAGATACTATTATAATTCTACTGTGGGGCTGTTGACCAGTTGGTTCGAGCGGGGAGTAATACCCCTCGGGATGGCATGCGGGTTTGCATGTGGGCCTGTGATGGCCGGTTCTACCTCCCTCTTTCTATCTCCCCCTTTCTACCTCCCTCTTTCTCTCTGTCTATCTCTCTCTCTCTATGGAAATGTTTGGGCTTCGTGCCTGGTTTATTTGGGCTTATGCCTGGTTGTCTGATCAGACGGGACCGAGCTCGACGCACACAGTAGAGGGCCCTAATAAAATATTTAAACCTAATAACAAGGATAATAAGATAAGTAACGATAAGTGATGGTTGAAGTTTAGTGATGACTTGAATGTTGTATACTGTGAATTGTTTTGTGCACTGTTTTGCTTTTGTCCATTGCCGGTGTACTTGTAGTTGATTTGTTTTGTATATTATTGGTTTATTTGTCTGCGGTGAGACAGTGGTTGGTCTCACCCCCTCACAGTTTTACACAGGTTAGCTGATCGTTGATCTGAAGTACATATCAGCAGGTGGCGGTGCTTTCCTCTCTTCGGGTCGGATCCATAGAGTTCACGGCATACATGTTATCTTATGTTTAGTCTTCCGCTGCATACTCGTTGCTGTGTAATTTATTTGTATAACTGTTCATTAATTATGTGGTTGATATTGTATCCCGGGAAGAAGGATATTTTGATCACTTCACTTGCTATATATTCTTTAATGGATGATTTGGGATACGGGTGTCCCGGGAATAAAAAAGGCAATTTGGTCAATCTATGTTTAACTTATAACTTATCTTAATAATTTGGGACACGGTCGTTTCATGATTCACTTGATTCTTTGCACTCATCCATTTTCTCTTGGAGGTCTTGCAACTCCTCCATCCGCTCCGGGTAATTAGCTTCCTTAAAGAACTCACTTTTAAGGCACTTCTTCTTAAGGTCCCACCTCATCTCTTCTTCAAAGATGCTCATTTTCTGCTTCAGGTCCTCAGTTTGTTGTGCATTTTCTTCAGGTGATGATGCGGTCTTACCGTCAGGATTTAAAGTAATTTCCATCAGTTGCATGCTATCCTTCAGCCTCGCCCATGATCACCTTTTCTCCTTTCTCGAACCAAGGTGACTTCCCCTCTACTTGCGCGGCTTCCCCAATGTACTCGATTTCAGCATCATGTCCCCCTTGGTCCTTAGGGCGGCCATCTTCCTCCTCATGTTTTCAATCCTCTCATCTAACTTCCATCCTCATTGTTTATCTTCTTCAAGATATAGGAGTTCTCCCTCCATTAGTTTCTCAACACGCCTTTCATCGATGCATTACTTCATATTAACTTGCACCTTTGGCCCAATCACAAGTTCCTTTCGGTTGATGTTCTTGAGTACAAATTCCACAAGTTGGCCCTTGAAGGTTGATGACAATTTAGGATTGTCGGACCTTTTAGGGCCTTGCTTACTAGTTTCGGGTACGTTTACTGTCCCACGAAAAGTCTCCACCATCCCATTCCAACTGAACTGCATGTCACCCACGGTTTCCTGAAGGTTCAATTTTCTAAAGATGAGATTCATGGTCGTCGGAAATCCCAAATGTAGGCTTCATTTTCAAATTGTTGCAGGAAAACATTGTGGAATACATTCGCAAATCATTTTCCAAAAACAATTTTCTCTTCTTTTTCGAAAACGAGTTTCTCCATTCGTTCTTTGAAGACCAAGAGTCAAGAACTTGAAAATTTTAAAACGCGCCTTAGCTCGAATTCTTTTTCTTTGAAAACATGTGATGCAATGGATGCAGCTATGGATTCCTAAAACAAAATAGGTTGATAACTAAGGAAACAACACCAAAAACCATCATGTTTAGACCTACATCCTTAGAGTGTGTTCACTAAATTCGTCAATCCACATCACGCAATACTATACCCTACGCAGAGTTGGCACGGGGCAACGCCCCTAGCCGGTTAGCGGGCGGGGTCAAGGGGCAACGCCCCTTGCCGGTGCATGGCGTGCCCAGCGAAAAAAATTTTTGGTTGTTCCCTTTTCTAATTATTTTTTTTTTGGAATTTTGGATTTTATGAAATTAAAAAGCACTAAAATCCTAAAAATGCATGTACCACGTATTGACTTATTATGCATGAGAAGCTCAGTGTATGCAGCTGGTTGGGGGCCGAAAGAGCGTCACTAAAGGATAGCTTGGCCTACTCACATGTGACGTAGGACGTCGCATGAGGTCGCTGGCCTATTCACCTCTATCATTGCAAAACTGCAAGAAATGGGTTCACTCTAGCCGATAACCCCGTAGGACGGTATGTACCGGACCAGGATCCCCTCACCCTCTTATGGTGGAAGCCTCACAGCATAATACATGAATACAAGGCATGTACATGACAAAAAAAAGCATATATTAATCAATGATTGCACATAATCTCTTAAACCCTCTAGTTCCCCAATGGAGTCGCCAACTGTGAGTACCCAACCCAAAATTCATTGGGCCTACTCACCACCTTCTTCTTAACCATCATCCACATCTTTGGACTCGCCACCCGAATATTATCAGAGGGCAAATTTCGGGGAAAACCTTCCTTAGGCTACCGATGACTCCTTAAGGCAACCAATAAACGAACCAAAGATGTGGACCCGGGGGCTTTCCATGGATGGGAAGATGTTAGGCACCTATCCATGTTGGGGCGACATCATGTGCAATTAAAGATAAACATATGCCATGCAAAACAAATAACAAAACAAAGACAAAACAAATTAGAAAATAAATAAAAATTGAGCTTGCATTTCCACTACTAGAAACTGCCTACGTACCCCCTGGTAATGGGTTCAAAGCTCACGTAGTTCTTAACATGAATCACATACGATTACAACATCATTATCAACAAATCATCACAGTAGCAATCAATCAAGAAAATTAGAACGAGTTACGTCTTGAAGCCCTCCTCTTGCTCCTACTTGCTTACCACTCCTAAGCAAACTTTTGGCAGAAATTAAACAAGCCATTCGATATAGAAGGAGGGCGAACTTGTCTCTACTATCAATAGAAAACTTGTAGAGCATCTCCTTAACTTTCCAGGGACTATAAGAACGCAGCAATCCGATACCTACAGCTCCAGATTTGGTGATTTTTCTGGGACTGCCTGCACAGAAATTCTCTACTCGGGTTCCTCCTCTTTTCCTCCACAAGTTTGCTCCAATCTTCCTCCTTATTCTCCTTCTCTTGCTCTCCTCTTGCTGTTGCCTTGCTACTACTCCTCTCCACAGAATTCTTCCAGAATTTCAACCCTTAAAAGGGTTCCTAAGCTTGGAATTAGAGAATTATTCCAAGCACCTAAGCTTATGTGTGTATAGAGGGGGAAGAGAGAATTGTGTATGAATGAGAGTGAATGGGGGGTCCTATTTATAGTTTTCAGGGGGTCTGGATGTGGTGTTGATCTAAGGGTCAGGATTGAACCCCTAGATCCAACGGTAGATACCCAGAATCAAGAAAACAAGAAAAATCCGGAAAACTGCAAAAACTGGGGGAGATGTCCGCCAAGCACCGGCAGTCATCTTGCAATGACCGCCTAGTGCTGGCGGTCCTCTCTGGAAGCCCGCCAAGTGCTGATGGTCCTCTCTCAAAGCCCACCAGGTGCTGACGGTCATGTCACCATGTCCGCGCCGGCACCTGTTTTCAAAACGGTTCTTTCCTTTTCGGTTTTGATCCTCATTATTCCGGTCCAACTTGATTCCCGTGCCCTTCCTAAATGGTTTTTTGCCTATTTTGAGCTCCAGAAACCCTCCTAACTTATAGCCTACCCCCTCCCATTTTCCTAATTTCTTTACTTCCTCTCCACTCCACTCTGATTACCATAAATCATCAAAAACACTTAAGGTAATATTTAAATCCGAATGTTGGACGAAAATTTAGAGTAAATTCACTGCTAAGTTCAGTATTTTAATGGGCCAAAAATGCTGGAGGATCCATATTCAATTGGTTCAAGCTCCTAAATTATTTTAAACCCAAAAATCATCTCAAATGGGTTAAAAGCAAAACAAAAGGCCTAAAATTAATTAAATACCCATATTTTATTATAATTAAACATTTGAATATATTTAACTCAGAATTAAATCATCCTAATAATTCCGAATCAAATACATTTAAAATCCAAAAAAATAATATTTAAATTACAAAATTACCCAAACTCGGGATTAAATCTTCTCATTAATCCATAGTCACAAATATATTCATAATTCAAATCAAAAGAACATTAGTAGGTCAAATTTGGATGTTCACACCAGCTTATAGCCGTTTTTATCCAATGGTTACTGACAATGTCAAATATGGGCGGGTGTTTCTGCAAAAGTGAACTGCTTTTGAACCACCCTAGACTGACAAAAGTGAAATAGAAGGAGCATGAGTAAATGGCATTTAACCGCTCCTTCTAACCCGTGAACTTCTTTGGATAGTCTCTCTCCTTCATTATTTGAAGTTCCCTTATCAAAATACATACTTTTTACTCATACCCGAGAATCCTCTCAAACACTTAAACACTTCAAAGAATCCTCTCAAACACTTAAACTCTCAACTCAAACCCTATCTCCTTCACCATGAAAACCTATTCTGGTAAAGGTAACCAGACCAAAAAGACAAAATCTATTCAAACAAAGAAATCGACCATGAAAACACCTCTCAAAACCCCAAAAAGCACTGTTGCATCGACAAACAAAGAAAAGACCACTGCTCAAACCAAAACAAAGCAAACTAATGAGAAAACGGGCAAAGGTTCAGGGTCAAAAACAAGCCCAGACTTGACTTCCACTGAGAGGAATGCTGCAGAGGGCCTCAAGAAGTTCATGGCGGATGAATGTTTGAAGAATTCTATAGAGAAAGGAAAGAGTTTGAAAAAACCCAAGGCAGAGAAAAAGCGCACAGTCAATTCCCCGAGTAACATCTTTGATTCCTTTCCTGCCTTACCTTTGGATAGCACCAAAGATACATAAAATCTACCAACTGCTGTGCAAATTTTTAATAGTGCTGAAAAGTGGGCCTTAGAAGAGACATTTGGTGCTAATAAGGTGTTGTCAATTGAGTCTGGTAAGGCTATAATGGATGTTGCATTTAAAAGTATTCTTAACAAATATGGAAAATTTTGTATGGATGAGGCTAAGAAATTCTTTGAGGAAAAGATGCAAACTTTATTGTCGGAGAAGGAGATTGACAAGTCAAGGCCATCTGAGGGTCTAAATGATGATTTGGCAGAGAAAGAAAAGGATATGCAGGCTGAGTTAGACAGAATTAATGCTGAAACTCAGGCGTTGAAAGATCTGGCTGCTGGTGAAGCCAGATCTGTGGCTGAGAAGGCAGCAAGAGATAATTATGTGGTTGTTGAAGAAACCAAATTTTCAGTGCAAGAAGAAGAACTTCAACAGAACAAATCTGTGAAGGAGCCGATTGCCTTAGATGATCTCTTGAATCTGAACACAGCTCCAGTTGAAGGATCCAAAGACACCAGCTGTGATGGTCTTACTTTAACTGAGATCATGGAGATCGCTAGAAGGAAGCACAACAGAAACAAAAAGATTTGGCTGCACAAATACTAGATGATATGTAGCAAGGTGATGAAAAAAAAAATGGAGAAGAATCTGAGTCAGATAATGGAAAGGAGCTTGAGAAGCAAAAAAAATAAAGAACATGAGCAATCTACCACTGTTGAGAAGCCAAAGAAGTCAAAGAAGAAGCGGGCAGATGTAGCTTATACAAAAACCGTAGAGCTAGTATTGAGGAAGCCAAGTTTTCGTCTGCAGTTCATGTGAGTAAGCAAAAAGAGTGGCAAAAAGAAGCCAATTTTCCGTCTGCAATTCATGGGAGTAAGCAAAAAGAGTGGCAAGAAGAAAGTTATTCAGGTCAATTTGATGGACTCTAATAATGATGATGATTCAGATGAAAGGATCGAAGAGAATGAAGAAGATGAGCTCTCAAAGAAGAGAAAGAGAGCTGAAAAAGTGATTATGACACTGAGAAAACCATCAGCTATAAATCTGCAAGTGATGATCTAGTTGATGAACAACCAACTGATAAGGAAATTGATGATGCAGCAAAAGATGACAATGTATTAGATGATGGTGACAATGATGATGAAGATGCTGACAAAGAGGAGAATGAAGATGATGAGGACGAGGATCTTGATGATATAGAAAAGGAAGAAGAAGAAAATGAGGAAGAATATGAAGAGGCTGAAGATGAACAAGAGGAAGATCAAGAAAACATGAACCAGAGGAAGATCAAGAAGAAGAGGAAGAAGAGGAAGAGCTTCTTATTATTGAGCCACCCAAGAAGAAAGCAAGAACAGATCCAAAATCCATGAAGAATAAGAAACCTGAGAAGAAGGAAAAACTTGGGAAGAAGATCCAACCTTATGTGAAAACTTGCAACGTCAATCTAGGTGACTTCGAGACTTTCGGGATTACTCAAAATCTAGGTAACTTTGAGACTTTCGGGATTACTCAAATCCTAAAGCACTACAAACATGACTACTTGACCACCTTGAAGAAACCAGCTTGCGAGGGTCTTGTGAAAGATTTTTATGAAAATCTGTTGGTCAATAAGGATTCAAAAGGAGTGGTTGAATACATACAAACCACAATCAGAGGTAAGACATTGAAGATCATTCCTGATATCATTCAAGAGAATTGAAGCTTAAGAGTGGAACAATCAAACACTACAACACAGCATTTGGGAAGAGAATCAGCATTGCCAATGCCCTGGATTATGGACAGCAAGTCAAATCGGTTTATGGATCAACCAAGAGAGGAGAGTACAAAGATGCCAATCCACTTGTTAGAGAACTGTTGTACATGCTCACAAGGGTTATTATGCCACGACCATGGCATTTGACCAAGATCACCAATTATGATTTATGGTTGATCGCATGTATGATGAAGAAGAGCTCTATTTGCTTTGCACATCAAATCCTGCATCACATGGCCCTCTACGAGGAAAGAAGTCATGGATTAATCATCACTCTCCTAGCCAAGAGATTTGGTGTGAAGTCAACCAAATCGGATACATCCATTGAGATTGGTTCTATTGATCGCAAGACTCTTACAAAGATGGGGATTAAGCTTAATTCTAAAGGAAAGTTTGAGGTAGTGAAAGCTGGGGCTACCAGTAGGGAATCTAAGCTTGATGATCTTGCCTCTAGGGTTAGTTTTATTGAATGAGATGTGGTTTGCGTGAAGAGGTAAGGGCATTTGAAGCTAATGTGATGGAATAACTTGGACAGATTCTCTCCAAATTGTCTACTCCAGTCCCTACTGATGATGATTGAAGCCTCTTCAGATCTGATGCTCCTAGGATTCATGCATTGCATCTAGGATAGCTCATGTTTTTATTTTGATACTAATATCTGGTTTTTAATATGGTTTCTATCTGTCTAAATATTTTTTATCTTCTGTTTATTTTTGGATATTTGCACTACTCTTTGGATATTGTGTTATAATTTTGCACGAATGATGTTTATTATTTTCCTATTTGATCTATTATTTGGTTTATACTCCCTTCTTATTGATGCCAAAAGGGGGAGAAGTATTATTGTTGATTTTCTATCATGGCATTTGTGGTTTCTGTTAAAACCACACTTTTGTTCAAAGAGTTAGTTTTTATGCAGGAAGTGTGGAATGCGATATATGGTTTGTGATAAAATCACACTTACAATTGCTATATGGTTTTTATTAAAACTATACTTAAAAATAGAGATTGTTGCGCTACTTCGTTATATATATTCGATTAATCTCTCATGAAAGAATTGAAACCCACAGGGGGAGTATATGGTGAAGTACGCCAAATAAGATTCACAAGGAAATTATTTGGCCGAAATGGGCTAATTACGTATCTTTGAAATTAATTTATCCTTGTTGAATTATGAAATTATTTTGGATAAGGGGAGCAACAAAATAGAGGGAGCTTGTAAGGGCCTGTTTGGGAACCTGTTCTGAGAACAGGTTTTGAGTTTTCATGCTTTTTAAAAAATTTAAAAGTTGGTTGGATAAACAAAAACTACATCATTCCGAAAAAAGTGTTTTGAGAAAAGTGTCCTTTGAGAACTCAAAACTGAAAAGTAAAAAAAAAATATTTTTGTGCTTTTCCCAAAAGAGGCGGTGGCATTTTTGTTATATTAGAGTAAACCACCAATTTATTAATGGCAGTTTTTTTAAATAAGGTGACAATAAGAGAATTGCAATTTTTTTGTTTTTTCTACTCCCTCTCTGGTTTCAAGCACTAGTTTGTTTCAAAGAGGACTGCGGCAGTGGGTGGCAGTGGGTGGCGCGTTTTGTCTTGAGTGAAGTCTTCCCAAAAGAAAAGAAAGAATTATGAGTGTGGATTGAGAGAAGGGTAGCTTGAGCAATGGAGAAGCGGGGGGTGGGGCGGGCACTGTACAAGGCATCGCCGCCCTTGTCAACGAAGTCCTCATCGGCGACACTAGTATTAACAACAAAGTGATCCTGCATGTATCGATTTCGGCATCAATAGTAACCATGCTTTTGTTCTAAGCATGTCTTGCTGCAACTCACACTGCAATTTCTTTGATAACCCCTTGTACCCTTCGTCTCCTTCTCTTCCACAATAGTCCATCTCTCTAGGTTTTGGTTTTGGTTTGGGTCTACCCTAGCTTGTAAACGGCAGTGTTTTCTCAATATATAATTTTATTTATAATATAATATTATATAATATCAAACTACAATCTGAAAAAAATAAATTATATTTGTAATATTAAAAAATTATAGTCCCCAAAAATTCTTTTTTTTCATTTTTATCTATGACATATTTTGAATATTCAACATAATTTAATAATTCAAGCATTAAGTAAGTTCCAAATCAAATTATTGATAAATTATGTCATCATTATTTTGAAGTAAAATTCTCATATATAATTTAAATATTTTGTTAAATAAATTAACTCTCATAAAGTTTCAAAAGAATTTTTAAATTCATCTTTGCCAAAAGAGCTTTGTATTTTTAGTTTTTACAAAACTGTTTTGAAGTACAAAATATCCAAATGGATTTTCATATCTCAAAAACTCCTAAAACAATTCTATATTCTTAGTCTTCAGAACAATTCTTAAAGAATTAAAAACACAAAACACTCCCAAATGCACCCTAAACTATTTGAAAATCATTTTTTAACCCTTACTTTTGAAATAATCAACACTTGTTTGTCATCATAAAAAGGGAGAGATTGTTAGTCTAAACTTGGCCTAATCACCTCTTAAGCTTAATTAGTAAATTAATCATGTTTAGTCATGGTATATAATTGATTTTGATGATTAACAAACTACTTAACATGAATGCATTAAGTTTGTCTTGTGTTGATTAAAGCCTACAAGAGGAAGCATGGTTTCAAAAAAACCATACAGAAATGGTTCTTGTTGCAACCACGCCAGATGGTTTTTGTTGCAACCACATTAAAACGAGTTGTCACCATCAAACCTTTCTGCAACTTGCGTGTGGTCCTCCAAGTATTTAAAGTCCACTCCCAACGGCCAAGATTGGTGAACAAGTAAGAGGAACTTGCAAAAGACCTTCTTACATCTCCAACTTCACTTAATGAAGGCGGTCCATGCTTTCCATTATCGGTAATACTTTATGACCAAGGTGTTGACATGAAGAAGTGGTCCCAATTTGAACTAAATGTGAACTGAAGTCAACTAAGAGATCAAAGAGTCGTTGCAGCACTTTCCCCCCAAACTCAAAAGCTATAAAAGAGGGTCCAAAACACCTCTGAAGACAATCCCAGCTATTGTGCAAAATCTGAGTTCATATATTGTGCTTACACTTGTGGTTTCAAATCTAGTTTTTCTGTGTGTATTTTAAAATCCTTTAAAAAGAGTAGTTTGTAAGCAAGACTTGGTTTAGTTTTGTTGGGTACTCAAGTCTAGGATTAGATTTGAGGATAGGTTAGAGCCTAGCCTGTAAAAAGCTAGTAAAGGTTTGAGCTTAGCCTAGAAAAGCGTGTGAGAGTAAAGGTTAAGGTTGAACACATAAAACCTAAGGCTAGTGAGAGTTTGAAATCCTAAAGGAGGATTCTTTAGGTAATGGAGGTACCTGGTGAGGGGGAAGTACTATAAATTTCCTGTGTTAAATTTCCATCCCTTACTCCTTCTTGCTGTTTGCTAAAATCGCTATTCTACTATCCAGCGGGTGGTTTCAGAAAAACCATATCTTTACTAACCCGAAAAAATTTTAAAGCCTAATTCACCCCTCCCCTCTTAGGCACTTTTTGGCCTACAAGGTCCTCACAGTCGCCACCCAAATTTTATTTTGGAAAAATTCAGGGAAAAATTTTTTCTTAGGCATCTTATCTTTAGGCAACTCATAATAGCGAACTAGAGATTGTTGGATTCAGAGATTCGTCACGGATGGGAAGGTGTTAGGCACCCATCCGTGTTAGGGTGAAACTTTGTGCAATTGTAGAATGAGATTGTATGCCTTGTGAGTGTGTGTGCACAGTGTGGAAACAAATCACATAACGAAAATAAAAGAAGACTAAAACAAAAGGAAAATAAAACATATTTGGGCTCGAGTCTCCACCGCTAGAGACCACCTACGTACCCCGGCGACCGGGTTCAAAGCCCACATAGTTCTTATATGGCATCACAACAACAATTACACTATCAACAGCAGCATCATTAGCACCACATCATCAGCAAATAAAGAATAAAAGGGATCTAGGGTTACCTCTTGTACCCTTCCTCTAGCTCCTTGATTCGGGTTGTCTTCTTCACCCACTTTTTAGCTCTATCTTTGATCTCCTCTCAATTCACTCTTGTTATTTTCCTCTTGATGCTTCCCCACAAGATTCCTCCAAAGTTTCTACCTGTAAAACGAACCTAGACTTGGAGAAGTAGAGTTTCTCCAAGCACTCAAGCTTATAGGGGGTATGTGTGTAAAAAAAAAAATTCCCCCTTTGGATGTGAATGGGAGGTCCTATTTATAGAGTTCTGGGGGATACAGAGGTCGTACACCTCTTAATGGTCAAGATCATGGCCAGAAAATCTGGGCAAAAACCGAGTAGAATAGAATTAATGCCAAAAATACGGGGACAAAGTCTTCCCAGCGAACACATGACCGCCATAGCCGGCGCTCATGCCGTGATGGCCGCCATGCCCGGTGGTTTTCCTTGCATGACCGCCCTGGCCTGCGTGCTTCAAGTGTTCTTGCCTTTCTTAGCTCCAATTTCCCCTAGTTTCGCCCTGACTTGATTTTAACGCGTAATTAACATGTCAGAGTTGAATGTGCTCTTTTCTTGATTATTACTCCTTCTAAACCTTCCATGTATCATTAACACACATCAAATTAAACTTTTTATGCACATCTTAACCAAAAACACATTTGCCATAAAAATGATAATTCAATTTTGAGCTAAAATTAGGCTAAAATGATGTGTTTGTGGGCCAATTAACTATGGAGGGTTCAAACTTTATCAATTAAGCATCTAAATTTATTCTTAACCCAAAAATAAATCCTCTCAGTATAATTGGGTTAGAACAAATAAAGAGCCCAAGTAAATAAAACCAGATATTCTGTAAAATCATACTTGAAGTATATTTTTAACCTAAGATTAAATCATCTCAATAATCCTAAGGCCCAAATATATAAAAAGGTCCAAATTACAAAATATGCACATTCGACTAAAATAAATTCTAAATATATTCTAACTAAGGACTAAATCATCTAGAATCTTGTGATTTGGACACATTAATCTTGTCGTTTGGACACATCTAGAATCTAAGTTAATAAGATTCTTATGGGTCAAAGTTGGGTGTTCACAGATACCCGTTGTTGATGAGTCCTTAGAAATTAAGAACGAAAGAATGCAATAGAAGAACAACCCAAATTTTTGAAGGTTTGCTGCTAAATGTTGCGATTGGTGTGCGTGCCAAAAGTTGGAACATTCCATGCTCCGGCCTGCGTACCATCTCATCCTGAGGGTTTGTGAGGACCCCGTCCTCGATTCTGGAATCATCTCATCCTAAAAATTCGTGAGGACTTCGTCCTCGGTTCGGGAATCTTCTCATCCGGGGAGGTTTGTGAGGACTTTGTCCTCGGTTTTTTTTGATTCTCCAACTCATACTATGGGAACTGCACCCCAAGACGGTAATGACCGCTTTACGGCCAAGTCATTTATGTCTCAGGCATGATGGTGGTATGTTTATCAATCAAGCTAAGTATACTTAAGAATTGCTGAAGAGATATGGTTTGGACGCAACTAAACCAAACCCAACACCTATGAGTACATCCACCAAACTTGATAAAGATGAGAATGGTAAGGATGTTGACATAAAGAATTACAAAGACATGATAGGTAGTCTTCTATTTCTCACTGCCACAAGGCCTGACATTACATTTAGTGTGTGTTTATGTGCTCAATTTCAATCTTGTCCTAAAAAATCTCACCGTAGAGCCATAAAACGCATATTTAAGTATCTAAAAGGAACACCTTCATTAGGTCTATGGTATCCCAAAGTCGATGCTTTTACTTTGACAAGCTATTCAGATGCTGACTTTGCAGGATGTACATTAGACAGAAAAAGTACAAGTGAGACTTGTCAATTGCTTGGACAATCCCTTGTGTCTTGGTCAAGCAAGAAGCAGAATTCGGTTGCAACATCAACCACAAAAGCTAAATATGTTGTGGCTGGAGCATGTTGTGCTCAAGTCCTTTGGATGAAGCAACCCTTATCAGATTATGGACTGATATTTAACTGTGTGCCTATCTATTATGACAGTTAGTGCAATTAACTTGACCAAGAATCCTATGCAACACTCTCGGACGAAGCATATTGAAGTGAGACATCATTTCATCTGTGATCATGTGTTGAAGAAAGATGTGGCAATTGAGTTTGTGAAGACTGAGAATCAACTTGCTGACATCTTTACCAAGCCACTCAAAGAGGACCAATTCAAAAAAATCAAGCTTGAAGTCGGCATGTGCAACTTACCTTAAACTTTATGCTTATCTAGTTATTGCATAAACCATGCTTTCATATGTTTTTTGTGTTCATGCATACTCATACATTAGTACAGTGCAATCATGACACTCACACACGCACACTAAGCATATTAGCAGATGAGGATATGTTCAAGAGGAGTTTAGATCATCAGAAAGGCTAAAAGGCAAGTGTGGAGAAAATCTGGTTTTAAGGAAACCATCTATCTATATCCAGCAATCATCAGAAAAAGAGGATTTGGTTTTGGAGAAACCATTTTTGCCTGCACCAAACAGTTATCATCCAACAGTTATTGGAAAAGTGGGAACGGGGCGTTTTATAATCTGCAAAAGAAGTTATTTTTGAACCGCCCATGACTGACAATGAAGCTGCAAGATTTGGTTGTTGTAGAAACCAAATCAGTCATCAAAGAGAGAGAGGCAGAAGTTGTAGTGGTTCCTAAATTAACCATGTACAAACAACCTGCACATAATCAGTCCGAGAAAGAGCAGCCTGAAAAAGGAACAGATGGTGGATCTAAATGTTGCTCAAGGAGAAGGTTCTAAGGATGATGAGCTGAATGGGTTGACCTTCACTGATGTGGTAAAGATTGTTGAAGGAGCAGCAAAAACAGCCGAACAACCACCACTTGTTGATGATGTGGTTGTTGAAAAACTAGCTGGTGATGAGTATGAAAAAGTTGAGGATATTGGAGAATCTGAGTGTGATAATAGGAAGGCTTTTAAAGAAAAAAAGGATGGAGAACAAGAGATGTCTGCTTCTATCAAAAGCTAGAAAAAGCCAAGATGAGAACAACTGCGATTCGTGCACAAACCACACAGCAGTATGTGAGAAAGCCATGTACGTGTTCTCAATTCAAAACCGTGAGCAAAAAGAGTGGCAAGCAGAAAGCCATTCATGTTGATATTGATGATGATAACTTTGAGAAGGCATCTAAAGTGAAGATTGATGAGGAAAATGCTGTTGAGATGACAAATAAGAAGAATAGAACTAATGATGGTGTTGAAGATGGTTTTAAGAAAACCATAAAAAAAATGATGATAAAGCTAAGTGCTGAGACAATCAATGGAAGAGATGCTAAGTATGATGACCCTGCTACTCTTGTAAACTTTGAGGAAAAAGATGTTCAAGTTTTGTGCAAGGATTTGAAGTCATTTGAAGACAAAGTGATGGAGAAGCTTGACTAGATTGCCTCTACTATGTCTCTAGCTGACTCTGATGAAGAATGAAACCTCTTACGATTTGATGCTTCTAGGATTCATGCATTGCATCTAGGTTAAAACATGGTTTCTATTTTGGTACTATTTTCTGGTTTTTATTATGATTTCTGTTTGTTTGGATATTGCTTATCTTATGTTTATTTTGGAATATTTGTACTACTCTTATAGATGTTTGCCTATTCTGCATGGATGATGAATTTTATGATTATCTTATGTTGTTATGAGAACCCTTGTTTGTTGATGCCATAAGAGGGAGAAAATAATGTTGATCATATAGGGACGGTGATATGCACACTTGAAATTATTGATCTTATGCCGGAAGTGTGGAAGTTTGATATATGGTTTTTGTTAAAACCACACTTAAGCGATTGAGATATGGTTTTGTTAAAACCAATGTTTGAGATTGTTGTGGTACTTCGTCAAATACTCGATTAATTTCTCATGCAGGAATTGAAAATCACAGGGAGTGTTTTTGGCTAAGTAAGCCAAATAAAATTCACAAAGGAAATTATTTGGCCAAAATGAGCCGAGTGTATTATATGTTTGAACTTAAAATTATCCATGTTGAATTATGAAACTACTTTGAATAGGGGGAGCATATAAATTGTTTGAAAAAGTTTTCTAACCCTCGTTTTGCAGTAATCAACACTTGTTTGTCATCATAGAAAAGGGGGAGATTGTTCGGCTAAACATGGGCTAATCAACCTCTTAAGCTTAATTAGTGAACTAACCATGTTTATTAATGATTTATGATTAATTTTGATGATTAACAAACTACTTGAAAGAATACTTCGAATATATTTTGTGTTGATTAAGTATGCAAGAGGAAGTATGGTTTCCAGGAAAAACCATACGCTTATGGAGGATGGTTCTTGAAGCAACCACACGGATGGTTTTTGAAGCAACCACATGAACACGAGCTTTCACTATCAAACTTTTCTGCAACTTGTATGTGGTCCTCCCAAGCATTTAAAATTCACTCCCAATGGCCAAGATTGGTGAACACGCAAGAGAAAAGATTCAGAAAAAGTGTAGAAGACCTTCTCTCTCTCTCTCCCAACTCCCACTTCACCAAATGAAGGTGGTCCATGCTTTCTACTTTTGGCAATATTTTGCAGCCAAGGAGTTGACATGTTGATGTGGTACAAACTTGAAGTAATTGTGAACTCAAGTCAACTAAGAGATTCAAAGAGCCGTTGCATCACTTTCTCCCAAACTCAGAGCTGTAAAAGAGGGTTCAAAACACCTCTGCAAAGGCATCCCAGCTATTTGTGAAAATCTGAGTTTATACTTTGTCCTTACACCCGTGGTTTTTGTATTTCATTCAAAATCCATTAAAAGGGTAACTTGTAAGCAAGACTTGGTTTAGATTTGCTGGGTACTCAAGTCTAGGATTAGATTTGAGGATAGGTTAGAGCTTAGCCTGTGAAAAGCTTGTAAAGGTTTGAGCTTAGCCTAGAAATGCTGGAGATTATAAAGGTTAAGGTTGAACCGCAAAAACGTAAAGATAGTTAGTGTTTGAAAATCCTAAAGGAGGATCCTTTAGGAAGTGGAGGTACCTGGTGGAGGGGAACCAGTCTAAAATCCCTTGTGTTTGCTTTTCTTCACTACCTCACTCTTGTTCTTTGTTCAAAACCTCACATCGGCTTACCAGTGCATGGTTTCTCAAAAACCATATCATTCTAAACCCGAAAATGTTTAAGCCCAAATCACCCTCCCCTGTTAGGTATATTTGGACCTACAATAATAATAAGTTACAAAATTATTTCTTCTCATTCTTAAAACAATGCGTGAAACAAATAATCCGCGACCGGTGCCGGTATTGTGGCTAGTTAGCTTAAGAAATTTGGTGGGACAAGTGAAAATAACAATTGACATGCCAAATAAATTTAAAAATAATATTTTATTATTTTTAATAACTTTCTCCTGTGGTTCTGTCTTTTAAGAAATTTTAAATTTGAGTATCTAAAAATATTGTCTTTTAAGATATGGTTTTAACAAAAATCACAATTCCTCCTATAAGCTAAAATCAACAAAAAGAAAACTCAGAGCACACTCGTAATTTGTTTAATCATAATTTAACATTAAGAGGTGATTAATCTTTGGTCAACACAGCATTTCTAGATCACTTTTTGAAAATAAACCCATATGTTAAATTTTATATGAGATTGTTATTTTCATTTTTGTTCCAAATTTTTTATTTTGCGAAAAAGCTAAGATATATGGATGGACAGATGTTGGAGAAATAAAAATATATATGACATTTTGATTTTCTACCTTTTGACACTGCACTTGATTTGCTTTGACTGATGACATTGACACCCATTTCTTTCTTTTCCCTTTTTACTGTTATACTGAACATAACAGGGAGCAAACCAACAAAGCTAAACCCCTAATTTCCTGATTTGTTTCTTCTTCGCTGAGGCTCCAAAGTTAATTTCCGGATCAACTGACCCGGCCGTTTTGTGACATTGGTGAGGTTTTTCAATCGTCTCTTGCATTTGTGACATTTTCGTTTCGGATTATAAACTTAATGCTGTGATTCTTTATTTTGATTCATTCAAATGATTATTACTTTTGTTTTGCGATTGATTACCGTAGAATCCTTAGGTTTTGTGTGGGTGTGGATGTGCTTGATTGCTTCTGCATTTTCATTCTTCTGTTCTATTCTATCTAGTTACTCGCAAAACTTTTAAGGAGGAATATTAATTTAATAATATTATAGACAGAAACAAAAACTATGAGAAGAGAGGCTGCAAAAAAAAAAGCGACTACAGGTTAGGTTAGGTTAGGTTAGGTTAGGGTAGGGTGTGTGTGCATTGTCATTCTTCTGTTCTAGTTACTCATCATCGCCTCCCTTGCACAGTCTCTTGGGAAGTTAGGAGTGAGTGCGTTGCGTTGTTGTTCTCCCACATCACAGTCTCTTGTGTTTTGTTTCTTGTTCAAGACAAAATGAATCGCCCAAACAAAACATACACTTACCACCGCAGTATACAATCCTACACACACACACACCCACACCAGTTGGAGTTGGAATCGTCTATTCTGTGATGCTCATTCTTACATCCATGGATATCCAAAAATCCGACAAGAATCCGTCCCAAAAATATGGCTTCTGAGAATTTAGAATTGAGTGGATATTTCCGTAAAAATGGATTCCCTCCCAAATGGTTGTAGCTAACCCATTACATCGTTGCGTTCCTTTTTCTTAAAACTTTTCTTTTTCCCTTGGTTTTCAGTTTACAGGGACAGAGAGCAAAGACACCCTCCTCATTTCACTGGTTTGTTAAGGTTTGAATTAACCCCTTGGTTTCTTTTAATTTTTTACTGGGTTCGCTGTTTTAGGGGAGGGAACAACTGCTCACTTTTGGTCTTGTTTCCTTTTTTTCTTTTTTTCTTTTTTTTTTTAATTCAAAGATGGCAACCATAAGAAACCTGAAGATCAAGACCAGCTCTTGCAAGCGCATTGTCAAGGAGCTTAATTCGTACAAGAGAGAGGTGGAGAGAGAAGCTGCTAAGACGGCTGACATGAAGGAGAAAGGAGCCGATCCTTATGACCTTAAGCAGCAGGTTTACCCCTCATTATACTTACATCCCTCCCTTCCCCCCTTGTTTTGATTTGTTGATGGGTTTTGTGGAGTCATTTTGAAGAAGAAAGATGCTTCCACAATGTGATGGGAAGGGATAGTTGGTGATAAGGGTGTGGGTGCTGATTTTCTTCACTTGTTAACTGTAATGTTGTGGTGATGTTCATGGGCATGTGGCTTTTTTGTTATTGTTCAGAACCCATAGAACTTGGGCCAGGGTTTTAAGAGGACCGAATGTCATACAGTCCAAAATGTGCCTAATACGGTAGTTTATGCTCTACGGTCATTCTATAAAAACCCAAGCTGTGAACAATTCTTTTCCTTGAAAAAATTATCTTACATTATCCATGTAATGTACTGATGGAAGTGCCGGTGAATGATTGATTGGTATGGTTTGTATTTTGAGGTTTCTCCAGCAATATTGTTTCGGTTCTTCCTCGTTCTTTGAATGTCAGTACACCCTTTTCTGGTTGTTTGGACAGGAAAATGTGCTCGCTGAGTCGAGGATGATGATTCCAGACTGTCGCAAACGACTTGAAGCAGCTCTAGCTGATTTAAAAGCCACTTTGGTATGATAATTTCTAAACAATTGCCAACTTTTTCATTGCCACTGCTTTTGAGCTGCCATCCCTGGTGATATAATTTTGTTGGATCTCATGCTTGGGTCTTTAATCTTGTCTTGCATAATAAGATGAACTGCAAGCATTGGTCATTGTAGCTTTAGGGATTGTGTGAGAAAAATTGAGATTCTGAAATTTATCTGAATTGGATTCTGTCATCAGTGGGGATCAAATGGTGCCTGACGGTTCGGGTGAGGGATAGGGAGTATTCTGGTGCTTTTTCATAATTTTACTTTTCCCAGTGACCAAATTGAAGATCAGAAAGAAAGTTCCTTTCCATGTGATATAATTATTGCCAGCAACCTCAATCATGCATTTCTTCTTTTTTTCTACAGCTAAATAAGATTTTGACAAAAATTCAACAGCAGATCCCACTAACAAATATTAGGAATCCAACAAGATTAGCATGCTAAATTTTCGCAAGGTGTAGATAATAACCATGCAATGAAGTCTGCTCGAATTGCCTCTATAAACAATACTGGGTCTATTTTCTGCTATAACACTATTTGCTACCTGTAGCATAATCCTGCATCATCAAGGAAATAATTTCTTGGCTTTCTGCAATTAAACTTACCAAAGGTGGCAGGTGACACTGATAAACCAAAATCTCACCTAGTTAGGTATATATTAGGACTGTTCAATCATGAAGACTTCCTATCCTTTGTGCTGGGGACCTTATATTTGATGCCTGAAATAACTGTTGAAGACAATCTGTTTGTGCAGCTTTCTTGGTCTCATACAGTTTCTTGTCATATAAATGAGTTTTGTTTATGGATGCTCTAATACAGAGTTTCTTCTTTCAGGATGAATTGCTGGAATCGGATCAGAAGGAAGGCCTTGAGATTGAGGATGCTCAAAATACTATTGCAGAGGTGGAACAACTATTTCAATCGACGGAAGCATAGTGCCTATTGAAATTTGAATGTAAGAATGTAACTGATGCTAAAACTGCGCATAGTTGTTGCTATGACATGTTTTGGAACCTTGAATCTACTAACTTCATCTGCTGAAGTATGAAATTGATGAATCCTAACGGTACAATGCTTAAGCTCTTTGCGAACTGTGGTTTTGTTCTATCCAGCTGAGTACCATACCTATTTAGTATTAGCATCTCTCACATTACATGGCGATGGGATGTTGTTTTCCACAAAAAGAAAGAGAGATTGTGGATCTTGAATGTCATTTCATTTTGGGTTATGGTGATTAGCCGAAGTTAATAACATGACTTGCATTTTCTCGGTGAGCTTGAGTGCAAGATGGGGGGATTTGCCAAAGGTATATTTTTGTTGATTTTCAATAATAAAAAGTTGCCTCAAATTAATTTAAGATGGTAAGAGTTTTTTCCCCCTTGGGCACACAGAAGCTAGAAAAGAAGCTTCCTCTTTCCTCAATTTCTGCTTAAACCAGTTAAGGGGAAATGTAAATTTCTGGTTCTTGACTTGGAACGCCTACCATACCTTCTCTCTGTTTGTTTCCTCCCTGGTAAAAACCTCGAGGATCTTTTTTTTTTTGATGAAAAAAAACCTCGAGGATCTGTACAACCTTAGTTTAGTTTAGCTTACTATCTTCCTTTTTCTTTTCTTCTTGACTCATGCTCCATGCAAAATGTATTCAAATTGAGGCACCCAACTACTGGTAACGTTGTAATCTTACAATCAAAGCTTGGCTCGATAGCTGTGTTCTGGATCTTTTACTAATACTATACGATCAATTTGGCAATGCCTGCAAGCAATAAAGTTTAAAGAGTCATACTGTACAAAATTTGCAAATGTTCCAGAAATAGAAGTACAACCAGGCCAGCATTTGTTCACGATATTAGTCCACTAAACTTTCTTTGTCGCTTCCATTAGAAAGAATGGCGAGACCCTTTTCGGAACTTCCGACGGAAAGGCCTGCATGCCACAATGCTAAGATCAACGGCCGCTGCAAGTGCCATGAAGATTGCAGCGTCCTCCACGCATGTTACATGCCGCATGGCCAACTGAACCATTGGTTTACTGCGTCTTCCTTCCCCTTGCACTCTACAGCTCATGACAAAACCAGCCGAAACTGGACCTAATCCTGAGAAGTCTCCACTACTTTGTGGACTTGGTATTGGCGTTACTGCCGATCTCATCTGTTTGGCCGTGTCTATGAAAAATTCTCCACCCTTTTCTGCACTAATCAAGATCTCAGACATAAGAACTTCTCCTCCATCATTTTCCTCAGACAGAAGATGAAATCTGCAGCAAATGGAATCTCTAATGCCGCGCTCACGCCATGCCTCAAGCTTTCCCCATGGCTGCCAGCTCTCGGGCCTGCATGCATCTGGTCGAACAATCAACCAAGCTCCTGGGTTGGACTTGGCAACCCAATCACAACCTGTTGATGGCACAAAGGGTGTTGTTATGAAGGCTGCAGCGACAGCCGAGCCAGAGAGGTCATGTATCTTCACTTTCCACCCCTTCCGTTCTCTTCTTTCATTTTCCAGGGAGGCACCATCAACAGAAGTTGTCAAATAGCTGCTCAACGGGTCCACTAGGGATGTCCTGTCAGTTCACATCATAACCATCTAAAGTTTAAAACAAACATCTAACAACAGAAACAATGATAGGCACATCATGCAAGGTTGTAGCACCAACAAAAATAAAATACCAAGAACAAAACAATGCACAAATGCACAGCACACAAATGAGAAAGATAAGCTACTTTCTTAAATGGCTAATGCAAACAAATTAAACCGACATGATAAACACTCTCTTTTTACCATTTTTTTTTTTGTCATATATCCAATTCATTGCAATGCAGAAAAGCATAAGGATGTACAGTAGTATTCACCAGAGCTTGGATCACAAGCTCCAGAAAGGACTGCTGCCAAAGCAAAAGAAACATGCTAAGCTTGAAGAACTACCAAATAAAAGTTATCAACATATATCATGTGGGACAAGACCACATAAATTCCACCTTTCTTGGCTAAATTTGCAACTGAATATTGGTTGCCTGATTGATCCTTGAAGCTGGACTATCTGAGGACTTTGTGTGCTCACGTCTTCAAACTGGAAAACATATCTCGGATCAGGATCCAGTTTGACTCTCAAATGAAGCTCAGCTACAGGTTTCCCACTCTCCTGCTTGTTTTTGCCAATACCTATCCACCCACTAAAAAGAATCACTGGCTTCCCTTCACCCCATTCAGGCCCTACTTCTAGCTTAAAAGTTCCTATCTGCTGCCTTTTGATGCCAACACCACAATGGGTACCTCTCCTCCCTGTGAAAACAAGAATCTCAAGGCAGGCATGATGGGTATAGAAACATCCAGGAGTCAATAATGCCTTTAAATGAGATTCTTCAAGATAAAAACTTGAGGCAATACTGTGAATATCAGGTGTTGTTTCAGGTGAGGATACTAATGGCACTGATGTGGTTTGCGCTGGGAAACCTCGTAGCCGTATTTCACATGAGCAAGGAGAAGAGAATGCAGAAATTCCAGATTTTGCAGAATTTATAGCTTTTCCAGGAAGCCTCAACCCAAGGGAGCCTATCGATAACCTGATGAAAGCTTGAGGATCCATTCAGGTCAGGAAGCTTGCTCCATTGCATCAAATTGTGTATAGTTGGACTGCTGAAGAAACCTTTGCACATAAAAAGAATTTACATTAGAATATACACATAAAGAGGTAGTATCATTCTTGAATTATTTATATGCTGGTAACACCAATTGTAGTTGTCTTTTATCTAATCCACATGCATGGGAATATCTTTTCTGTGAGCTTTAGAAGCCTGCTCAAGGACAATTAGCTGCCATCAATCTATATGTCAGAAAGAAATCCGCTTTAGCACATGCCATAAGGAAATGGGTCACTGGCACTTATCATAAATTATCTCTGATACATAACTACAAAAGAATCACCAGCACACAACTTCAGAAGAAAAGTAGAAATATCACTTGAATGTCAGGAAAGGAAAATCTCAAAATTATTAAGAAACAAAGCACCCTGATAAATCCTTAGCCACTATATTTTTGAGCAAAGAATATCAGGAGTTGGATGTCAGCAACGAGTTGGATTCACGGCTCATCTTAATTTTGAATCTAAGATAGCTAGATGTTGACAATGTTCACCCGAAAAAGAAGGGCATCAAAAGAAACAATGAGCTAATTATTGGAGTCACACCAGAGACTCCAGAGGCATTCATTTCAAGAAAGAAGTGTAACAACCGTTAACAAAAAGAATAAAAAGAAAAATATCATCCACAATGATCTAAAGAATCACGACTTCCGTCTAATGAGAACCTCTAATTCACTTGCTCAAGTAAGCATTCACTATCTATATGTTTCTGATCAATTAATCAAATGATGAACGTACATCATTGAAATTATAGCACATTTAATCCATCATCTGTTTTACTCATTCGTTTATCTCATATTCATAGAGAAAGATTAACAAAGGTGGATACTTGGGATAACAATCTAATAAGAGCCTTGACCTAATTATGCATCCTCGAGGCATTAATATGATTACCCATTAATGCTTCTAACAGGAGAGAAGCATTTTCTCGCTATTTTCACATTCTTTTGGAACTATGTGAATAAAAGAATGTGCAAAATCAGTAGTTAGGGGTGGAAGAATACTTTTTCTTAAACTAGGGTGAAATACTGACCAAGATTTGAAACAGAAAAGAACACAAGATCTAACCACTAGTAAAAGGTTTCAAAATGTTTCAAAGATCATTGATTTACAACAGTAGGAAGTCCTTCGGTTCAAGTGAGAGAAAAATAAAAAACAACTACTTATAGACCAATCATGCAATTGATAACATAACTAGATTGGTTACATCATCCATAGCATTATAGAAGTTTCAGTGGCACAAACAAGGGATTGAAGCTTGGCCAATACTAGATGATCCATATCAAACCCAAGAAGTCTTTTCAAGACATGCAAGGATTTTATTTCAGTTCCAGTACGATGAGCACAGAATCAGAGTAACTGAGAATAAATAAGAGTATTGATCTTTGTCCAGAATCGGGATATGCAAATTGTTATTCCAGTAAGTGTTATTTCAAGACCTGTGTTAATTCTCAAGGCTGACTTCATGACCCTTTTAGGTAAGAATTCCTTTAGTGATAAGGCAGGATAGTATCTAGTGCTAACAACACCTCATAGCTCCACCTCTCCAACTAGATCCTTATTGCCAGGAATTGGGAGGAAGAGCTTGCGCAATGCATTGACTCTATGGTCTACCAACCTTGGAAAGTGA
Organism: Turnera subulata; assembly: GCA_028386065.3. NCBI lineage: Eukaryota > Viridiplantae > Streptophyta > Magnoliopsida > Malpighiales > Passifloraceae > Turnera > Turnera subulata. The sequence goes on from JAKUCV010004362.1 coordinate 127,553, forward strand.
TCTCAAACAAAAGCAGATTATGTTAATTCCAAAATTCTTGGTATTTATTTTACATTCAACTAAAACTCTTGTCCTCCACTTTTCCCACCAGCAATCGAGAAGACCAAAACCTGAACCTCTTCAACTGAAAAATTGGCCAACTCGCGGACATATTCAGAAATAAGATATGGTAATTGTGCACCAGAAACACCCCAACCACAAAAAACACAGAGCTCGCATAAGCAACCACATACACAGAAATCACGTAATGATAACAAGAAAAAGGGCCAAAGCTAACTGGACTTACATAAAACACAAGAAAGAAAAAGAAACAACAAGAGACAAAGAGACCAACCTGAACATCATTCTTGAGGCAGCTGAAGCTGAGGCAGAAACCTGTTTGGCGGAAACAGAATTAGCGGAGCAACAAAACCTGGATCCGGAAAGAACCCAAGAATCCCAGAAACTCTGTAAGCCCAGAAAGACAAGTTCTTTCTGTTTTTCCTTTGTTTGAAAAGGTATAAAAAGGCTCTCTCTCTCAGTCTGGAAAGCCAAAGCCTTTCTTCCCCTTTGAACCTAGGCAGCCAATAAGAGTGCGGGTTCTTTTTTGGCCTATGCAATTATTGCTTTGTTCACCAATAACAGCAGCTAACAGATGGGAAGGAAAGAAGAAACAAATAAGGGAGTCTGGGATTTCACGTAGGCACTGCACGGATCACGAGGAAACAAACCTTGTAATAGTAGCATAACTCCCATCCCTCTCTCCCTTTCTTACCCTATCCAAAAGAGAAAGAGAAAGGAAATGCCAATTCTCAACACAAACAAAATGGGTTCTTTTCTTTCTAAATTTTGTTTCTGTGGGTGATGCTTTTGTCTGCATTATTTATAAACAAAAAATTGCTGAACTAAGTTTTTGGGATTCTTCTACTTCTCTTTTTCTTTCTTTTTTTTAAAAAAATTCCTTTTTGGCCAGAAAAAGTTTTGGAATTTTTTTTTTCTTTTTAGAATGGGGGATTGTTCTTTGAGGTGGTGGGTGGAGTTTTGGTATTATTATTATTTTGTCGGAGTTTTGGTATTAATTTAGACTTCAATTAATATGGTTTATTAAATTAAATAAAAGTAGAGTAGTCAGTAGAGATATGGTAGGAGAGAGAAACAAGTGAAGACAGCTGGAGGCAACAGTGGTTGGTTTATAAGAAAGTGAGAGTGGATGGAATCAATGAGAATATCACTTTCAGACACACATTGCCTGACTTCACCCTCCTCCCAAGTCTTTCTTTCTTTTCTTATTCTCTTTTTCCAAAAATTTTTTAAAGGGATTAGTTCTTGTTCAATGATCATGGGTATGAAAAGAAATGTTTTTGTATTTAACTACTAGTAGTCAAGACAGCTAAAGGGTGTGTCAATCTGGAGTTGATTGGTAGACATTTGTTGTGGGGTGGTTAGTTTTCTTTGTTCAATTTAGAGTTCCTAGCCAGTGTACGCATCTCTCTCTAATCCGTCCAATCTTTCCCTCTTTCTCTCACAATCAATCATTATCGGTGAGGCTTTAGGACAAAAACAGTACTATAATTAAGGTTTTGTGTGTCCGGTTGAATACACACACATCAAAGGAAAATACATTCCATTTATCAAGAAATTCTGCACTTCCCATATAATATAAAGAACTAGGTATAACTGTGCATGTGAAGCATTATTTATTTTGCTTTCCATATCCGGTATTTTGAGTTTTACCCTTATTAGTCCCGATTTTGACTTGGCGTGGTGGTGCCAAATTTAAATGCAAGAGAATCTCCAAGCAAAGGTTTGCCCTTAATGGCAAATAATTTACTCTGCTCGTACTCATAAGCTCAACAAATATGAGGTCGCATTCATCAAGCACACCACATACGCAACACAAAAATGTTGTTATTAGAAGAATGTTTAAACTATTGTAGTTGAGAATAGTATGGAAGGAAAAAAGATTGTGGAATGAAAGAAAAAAGAGAAACGAGTGCTAGATTTGAAGGAGATTTTATCCGAGAAAAAAAAAGAAAAAAAATGGGTAAATGCTGAAGCGAAACTTCCCATTGCGGGGAATCATCTTGTTACTTTTCTTTTTCCAAATCCTACCTAAGTAGCACACACAATTATACACCATAGGTAATTTTAACATGAATGGCCCCAAAAATTTTAATGCCAATTTTGGTCCTTCTTTTATAAGATTATCATATTTAGTCCTAATAATTTTAAAGTATTTTTAAATATATCTTTTTTTCTTAGTACTGTAATTAAAGTTGGTGCAATAGAGTTTCAGGAATTAAAGTTGGTGCAATAGAGTTTCCGGACGTGACATCCGAATAACCTTGCACCAATTTTAGTGTGTGGTATCCACTAAAATTGATATAACGAAGTTTTGGAGATGGTTTTGCAAAATCCATGGCAACTCTCCGTCTTTTTTTTAAAAAAATTAATAGCAATTAAATTAAGTCTTTGTAAGTGGTGCCATTTCTCTATCTATCTTTTTTTTTTTTTCATTCAAAATCTTTTCTTATTTATATTGAACAATATTTTCCAACTGCATCCTTTAAGGTAATTTCTTTCCAACATGTTATTTATATTTTTAGACATAATTAATAATTTTTTAAAATCATAATAAACATACTTATAATGTCAAACCAAGTCATTCTAAAGAAAGATATGACATGAAATCGGAAGTAAATTAATTAGTGGGGAGAAAAAAATGGTTTTCCGTGATCCATAGAGCTTTTATAATATAAACGGTTTGATCCTTTTCTCAGTAATATTGGATTTAGTATTCAAATTAATCATTATGCCATGTTTTAAATATTTTTCTTGGAATTCATGAGAATTAATTATGATAATTTTTTCAATAATTATATTACATGAACTTAAGAGATTGAGATAAGTTATTATGTGTTTAATTAATTATAGAATCCTCTAAATTATAGACCTTGCAATTATTTCTTGATTTGTTGTGAGGGTGTAATTATTTCTATTATACAGTCCTTTTCTAAATCCTATAATTACCTCATTTGTTATGAGGGTGTAATTATTTCTTTTATATTGATCTTTTCTAAATCCAGTATGACGTACCGTGCGTGTTTTTATATGTTAATTGTTAAATCCTTAGTTTTATATGTTAACCGTTAAATCCTTTCGAAAAATTAAGAATATCAAGAAGAAATGCAAAAATTATGAACAATTTTTTTGAGCAATATTTTTTTCTGTGGGCGAGGAATAAAGCTAAGTTAATGGGATGGAGACCATCGAAATTGGTACCGATGTGCAATCTACATCCCATAAGAATTGGTATTGGGTGGGTGCATCAGTAGGAAAATATAACAATCATTAATTTTTTTGATTTATAATTAATTAGTTAACCAAGAAAAATATATTAAAAATATTAAAATTGATATAGGAATGTGTTTATGAAGTGGGACGTGAGACAAAAGAAAGGATGTTGTGAAACGCCCCGACCCGTATTTACCGTACACAGTAAACACGTGCCGGAACTGTGACGACCCAACCATACCAAGCCCAGCATACAGTGTATACAACAAAAATCCGGGCTCAACAGCCCAAAGTAAAAACAATAATAATAACTCAACTGACCCAATGGCCCAATAATATCAAAAAAAAACTGCACAGCGGAAGACTTAATAACTCACATAAACACTGTATGCGACATAGATGCAGGCTATGGATCCATGTCCTGTCCAAGGGGATAACGCCGCAGCCTGTTTGGAATGCACCAAACCTGTACCACAAATAACTCATCCTACGGGATGAAAGCCCGCAGGTGAGGGGTGAGTCCGAAGTGCTCACCGACGAAGGAAAGACAATCAATATGCAACTATAATTACTCAAGTCAAAAACAGGCACAACAGCCGACCAAAAGACTCGACCCAAAACCGGTCCATGACCAAAAAGACTCAAATAAAACCAATTTCCAATTTTATCTTTCCGGGTCCCGTCACGGATAACTAGAGGTCAGACCTAGTTATCAACACATTCCGGGTGCCAGACCAAATCCAGAGAACCCAGGGATCGACATCCCAAAAATAATCACGGGATAGACATCCCAAGCATAGACATGCTTATCACAAGTAACCCAGGTCATGGCCACCATGAAATAGTCTTAAACCATCGAGTCGTACCACTACTTACCACGTGACAATTATATTACCGTCCAAAATCAAATCACAGGGATCGACATTCCTAACCAAAATACCGGGATAGACATCCCACCAAAATCAAGGATCGACATCCTTATCACAATTTATTATTAATCCATTTATACTTAATGCCAAAAGCACAGAAAATCAACACGGGGATAAACATCCCAAAAACCAAATCAACATACTAGGATAAACATCCCGACAACAATCACAACAAAAGCAACAACCAACAGTGCAATAAACATCAAACACAATAACCGAGTAATACAGGCACATATTGAAGGAAATCCATCCTCACCTTGGCCGATTACTCAACTCCGGAGACAATGATCGGTCCGACATCGGCTCCTCGGGAAACTGCCCGATATCCAAACCTATACAGCAAAACAATACATACACATAAATGCACATAATCGGTATACTATGATGCCAATACTGCGAAATAAACCCATCCCGGTTCATATCCTTTATTTTCATCTTTTACCGAAAATATTTTACCGTACGTATTTCCGAATATAATTTCGGTACCATACTTTAATTAAAACTCTTTTCAAAATATTTTCATAAAATAATTATAATTTTCCAAAATATAATCTCCATAATTTTTCCAGAAAAATAATAACCTAATTATAATTTCCAGAAAATATATATAGTATTTATCTTTTTTCTAAATATACATAATAATATTTTCCAACATAAAATATAATTACCTTTAATTTCCAAAGTACCTATATATATATATTCCACAACCATAATTTTCTAGAGAAAATAATACATATATTAAATTTCCAGAAATTATTTCCATGGTGTATACATATTTTTTTCCAATTAGTAATAGTTTTCCAAAACAAAAATTAATTATTTATCAATGTATATATATTCATATTTTTCTCAAACTACCAGAATTAAACTAGCCATAATTTTCTCAAAATAAATATATATTTTTTTCCAAAATTATATATCTGATTATGAATAAATATATATATATATTGTTTTTTTTTAAATAAACGGACTGGGCCATGAATAGTGCAAGCCCAGACCAAGGCAGCAAGCCTGCCAAGGTTCGGCCCAGCACCAGCCCACAGCCCAAGCCCAAGCTAACCCAACCCAGACACACGACCCGTTTCACGAAGCGGATCCTAGCAAAACCGGGTCTTACCTCCGGGTTGCGGCAGCGCGACGACGACAGCGAGCACGGGAGGAAGGGCGAGCACAGCTGGGCGTGCGGCGGGTGAAGGCGACTCCATGGGCGGTGGAACGGCGGCGCGGCGACGGCAGGAGGCTGAGCAGCGACGCGGAAGAAGCAGATCCGCCGGGTCTGCTCGCGGGTCGACGGCGCGTCACGGCACGTCAGGCGGCGGAAGGAGGAGGAGGCGACGGGGTTGGAATCGCGTCGGCACGGCGAACTCGGTGGTGGCGGCGGTGTGTCGAGACTCGGCGCCGATCGCTTCCTCGTGTACAGTAACCGAGGAGCTCCGGGGTGGCGGCACTGTTACCGGATTTCTTTCTTTTTTTTTTCTTTTCTGTATTTTTTCTTTCCTTTTCTCCTATTTTTTATTTCCTTTTCTTTTCTTTTTCTTTGATTTTCTTCCTCTTTTTTTTTGTTTCTATATTTTTTTTCCTTTTTTTTCTCTTTTTTTTCTCTCTCTTTTTTTCCTTCTTCCGATTTTCTTTTTTCTTTTCCTTTATTTTTTTCTTTTTTTTTTCTTTCACTCTTTTTTTTTTCCTCTCTTTTTCTTTTTTTTCCTCTCCTTTTCTCTTTTTTTTTTCTTCTCTTCCTCCCCTCTCCAGCTTTCTTCTTCTTATTCTTTTATAGAACGTAGAATTACTGTGCGACGTGTGAATCAACAATAATGCAACTTGTCTGCATTATAGAGCGAGTCCAGTCCGGACCAGAAAATAACTGATACCCCCTTAGTTATTTTCCGGTGTGATTTTTCCAAAAATTCCGGGACCCGAAAAATACCCACTTAGGTCCGAAAAATCTACGGAAAAATCACGAGCGCGGGAAAACTCTCGGTTTCGAAAAACGACGCACGATTTACCTTGAATTAATTACCCAAGATTAATTCAACAGTAAATCACGGTAAAAAGACTTTTACAGTCCCGGTAAAAATCTAAAATTTTTACCCAGGCTGTTACAGTCTACCCACCTTAAAAAGAATTTCGTCCTCGAAATTCCATCTTATCCGTGGGTCCTACCACGATAAGCTTCTGGCACACTCTGCCAGGTGTCCAACCTCAACATGAGATACCGCTTATACCCTTAAGCGACATCTCTTCCGCTTATAAATACCAAATCTCATGACTGGCATACTCACACACAGTCATGGACTCTCCACTGAGATCAAGAACTACCTCAGACTCCGAGAACAACAGCTACATCGGCGACACTGCTTTCCCGACAAGCTCCGATGAAGAACCTCCCAAGAAGCGGTTCAAGACGAACATCATCGGCCTGAAAGAGCACATTGTCGTCTCCCCAAAACGACGAAAGAAGCGTGCCATCAAGAAAGCTGAAGATCGAAAAGGCAAGGCGACGGCTGAAAGCAGCACTCCGCAGCAGACACTGACGCAGCTGAACGTCTCACTGAAGAAGATCAGTTCGGCAGTGATACAAATCGAACAGGCGTGCGCGGAGCTCTTCCCTCACGTGAAGAACGTACAAAAGCTTGTAAAAGACCTAGAGAAGGAAGTAACTCCTTAGAGTACTTCTTCTCTTGTTGTAAAACCTTATGAATTAAATAAAATAAGTTTCCTTTTTAAATTAAAATTCTTATGTTACGAAATCTCTCGTTAAACAGAAAAATAAAACATCTCAAAGTTAAATAAAAATCAACTATAAGAATATAAAATCAAATATAAAGAATTTAAAAACAAAACTCGTCTAACAAAATCAAAATATAAAGAAGTTAAACAAAACATATTTCCATGATCGGTGCTCGTATCGGACGTAAACATCCTCGAACCCAAGAAACGTAACACGTGCAACTAACGGTGTCGTCTGTTTTCCTCGTGAAAGAGACGTCCGTTATCTCGTAAGGTGACGATCACGAGAGCGTCATGTGTCCCCCGAAAGAAACGATACCCACTTGTTCACAATTTCCGTATGAGCCAAAAACGTCTGTCAAGTCTCGCATCTCTCCACGGTGTCCAAACAGCTGTAAGCTTGTCGCACATGCACTCCACTCGAGGTGTGGTCCCATCAATCTAGCCTCAACGGTCATGAATGCATGTGATAAAAGATGCAAGAAAATAATGATAAACCATAAAAAGAAAGGACAAGGTAGCCAGAGCGAAAGAAAATCATGAGATGGAAAAAGGCTGAAAAACTCTGGCATTGTAGCCCGAAAAACGTATAAAGTAACAAAGCAATAAGTGAAGCAACGGAAAAATTTTCAAAAAGCAAATCTTGAAAGTCGAAAACAATAATCACGCTCCCCCATAAGAGTATAAAAGAAACGGAGCGGTGAGGTGTATATCATCAAAAGCATTCTAAAGCAACAAACGCTCAGAAAAACAAAACCACAACGTTCTGAAAAAACAAAATACCCACGCTTCCAAAACACGATGCCTGCTCCTTCATTCGTCTTCTTCGTCCAAGGTGCCAATCTAGGCAGAAGAAACCGGCTGGCCTACAGCATGGTCAACGAGCATCCAGAAGAGCTACCGAATGAGCTCGGCAGAATGCCGCGTCTGGTCTTCGTCGACGAACTCTACTCATCGCGGTTCTTCGTCACTCCCATGGAAGAGACGTTCTTCCTGGAGGACCATGGAACTCTGAGGACCTCCTACTATGGCTCGGCAAACTCCATCATGTTCTTCATCTCCGAAAGACTTCAGGAGTTCAACCTAGAGTCCACTTGCCATACCCTGGAGCAAGGTACCTACTACCAACTCTCGATGACGGCCCAGAGCATGCCCAGAGTAACTCGTCTGCCCGTAACTTGGCCCAAGGCCCGACTAGTGGTGTGGAACTGCAGAGGAGTCGCTAGGCATTCCCAGGAGTTCTCGCGTACTCTGAGGGACCTGAAGAACCAATACAAGCCAAATATGGTTCTTCTCACCGAGACTCAGTGGCAGCCTCAAGACGATCACGGTCTCATCCCACTCCGGTTCCCTCAAGCAAACCGGTTCGAGCTTCCTGGCCTGAACAACTCGGGTGGAATGTGGTTCTCGTGGAGCAACAGCATCCAAGTCAACATCAACAATGACCCCAACAGCTTCAGGGTCAACATCGTTCCGAGAAGATAAATGTATTTTCTTTTTAAAATATCAATGTAATATTAATATTTGTAATATCAATATTAGCAATATTATGTGTATGTTCTGCGACAGCTGGCGTCCCTTGACTGGATCCATAATGCACTAACTAAAATGATATAAAATAATAATCAAATGGAGCAAACTATGCAAACAAGGACAACAGACACACAAGGACTGCCCAACAAGACCTAACGCCCGCTCCGCTACCAAAATGAAACGCCCCGACCCGTATTTACCGTACACAGTAAACACGTGCCGGAATTGTGACGACCCAACCATACCAAGCCCAGCATACAGTGTATACAACAGAAATCCAGGCTCAACAGCCCAAAGTAAAAACAATAATAATAACTCAACTAGCCCAATGGCCCAATAATATCAAAAAAAAACTGCACAGCAGAAGACTTAATAACTCACATAAACACTGTATGCGACATAGATGCAGACTATGGATCCAAGTCCTGTCGAAGGGGATAACGCCGCAGCCTGTTTGGAATGCACCAAACCTGTACCACGAATAACTCATCCAACGGGATGAAAGCCCGCAGGTGAGGGGTGAGTCCGAAGTGCTCACTGACGAAGGAAAGACAATCAATATGCAACTATAATTACTCAAGTCAAAAACAGGCACAACAGCCGACCAAAAGACTTGACCGAAAACCGGTCCATGACCAAAAAGACTCAAATAAAACCAATTTCCAATTTTATCTTTCCAGGCCCCATCACGGATAACTAGAGGTCAGACCTAGTTATCAACACATTCCGGGTGCCAGACCAAATCCAGAGAACCCAGGGATCGACATCCCAAAAATAATCACTGGATAGACATCCCAAGCATAGACATGCTTATCACAAGTAACCCCGGTCATGGCCACCACGAAATAGTCTTAAACCATCGAGTCGTACCACTACTTACCACGTGACAATTATATTACCGTCCAAAATCAAATCACAGGGATCTACATCCCTAACCAAAATACCGGGATAGACATCCCACCAAAATCAAGGATCGACATCCTTATCACAATTTATTATTAATCCATTTATACTTAATGCCAAAAGACACAGAAAATCAACACGGGGATAAACATCCCAAAAACCAAATCAACATACTAGGATAAACATCCCGACAACAATCACAACAAAAGCAACAACCAACAGCGCAATAAACATCAAACACAATAACCGAGTAATACAGGCACATATTGAAGGAAATCCATCCTCACCTTGGCCGATTACTCAACTCCGGAGACAATGACCGGTCCGACACCGGCTCCTCAGGAAACTGCCCGATATCCAAACCTACACAGCAAAACAATACATACACATAAATGCACATAATCGGTATACTATGATGCCAATACTGCGAAATAAACCCATCCCAGTTCATATCCTTTATTTTCATCTTTTACCGAAAATATTTTACCGTACGTATTTCCGAATATAATTTCGGTACCATACTTTAATTAAAACTCTTTTCAAAATATTTTCATAAAATAATTATAATTTTCCAAAATATAATCTCCATAATTTTTCCAGAAAAATAATAACCTAATTATAATTTCCAGAAAATATATATAGTATTTATTTTTTTTCTAAATATACATAATAATATTTTCCAATATAAAATATAATTACTTTTAATTTCCAAAGTACCTATATATATATATATTCCACAACCATTTTCTAGAGAAAATAATACATATATTAAATTTTCAGAAATTATTTCCATGATGTATACATATTTTTTTCCAATTAGTAATAGTTTTCCAAAACAAAACTTAATTATTTATCAATGTATATATATTCATATTTTTCTCAAACTACCAGAATTAAACTAGCCATAATTTTCTCAAAATAAATATATATATTTTTCCAAAATTATATATCAGATTATGAATAAATAAATATATATATATAAATTGTTTTTTTTTAAATAAACGGACTGGGCCATGAATAGTGCCGGCCCAGACCAAGGCAGCAGGCCTGCCAAGGTTCGGCCTAGCACCAGCCCACAGCCCAAGCCCAAGCTAACCCAACCGAGACACACGACCCATTTCACGAAGCGGATCCTAGCAAAATCGGGTCTTACCTCCGGGTTGCGGCAGCGCGACGACGACAGCGAGCGCGGGAGGAAGGGCGAGCGCAGCTGGGCGTTCGGCGGGTGAAGGCGACTCCATGGGCGGTGGAACGGCGGCGCGGCGACGGCAGGAGGCTGAGCAGCGACGCGGAAGAAGCAGATCTGCCGGGTCTGCTCGCAGGTCGACGACTCGTCACAGCACGTCAGGCGGCGGAAGGAGGAGGAGGCGACGGGGTTGGAATCGCGTCGGCACGGCGAACTCGGTGGTGGCGGCGGTGTGTCGAGACTCGGTGCCGATCGCTTCCTCGTGTACAGTAACCGAGGAGCTCCGGGGTGGCGGCACTGTTACCGGGTTTCTTTCTTATTTTTTTTTCTTTTCCGTATTTTTCTTTCCTTTTCTCTTATTTTCTTATTTCCTTTTCTTTTCATTTTCTTTGATTTTTTTCCTTTTTTTTCTGTTTCTATATTTTTTTTTCTTTTTTTCTCTCTGTTTTCTTCCTTCTTCCGATTTTCTTTTTTTTCCTTTATTTTTTTCTTTTTTTTCTCTTTTTTTTTCTTTCACTCTTTTTTTCCCTCTCTTTTTTCTTTTTTTCCTCTCCTTTTCTCTTTTTTTTTTCTTCTCTTCCTCCCCTCTCTAGCTTTCTTCTTCTTCTTCTTTTATAGAACGTAGAATTACTGTGCGACGTGTGAATCAACAATAATGCAACTTGTCTGCATTATAGAGCGAGTCCAGTCCGGACCAGAAAATAACTGATACCCCCTTAGTTATTTTCCGGTGTGATTTTTCCGAAAATTCCGAGACCCCAAAAATACCCACTTAGGTCCGAAAAATTCACGGAAAAATCACGAGCGCGGGAAAACTCTCGGTTTCGAAAAATGACGCCTGATTTACCTTGAATTAATTACCCAAGATTAATTCAATAGTAAATCACGGTAAAAAGACTTTTACAGTCCCGGTAAAAATCCAAAATTTTTACCCGGGCTGTTACATGTTGACAAAATAAAATATTTATTAATTATAAAATTAATAGTAAAAAAGCACTACTAAAGGTATGAGTTTTTCTAAAATTATAAAATAAAATATGAGTTTATGGAATTATTTATTACTCTAAAAAAATATGTTTATGTTTTGAAAATTATGGCTAAGTTGATTTAACAAAACAACTAATTTAAACTTCGAAAATAAACGTTCAACATTTATTACAACTCCCAGTAATATATATATATATATATGTATATATATATATATATACACTGCAGTTCAAACTTTTAGCCATAGAGGTATTGTAACAGCCCGAGTAATTTTTGCGTTTCTACCGGTACCGTAAAAATTTTTACAAAGTTATTTACCATTAAAATTAATCTTGGGTAATTAATTTATAGTAATTTGTGCATCGGAATCCGAAACCGAGCCCTGTTCCACGTTCGGGATTTTTCAGCGGATTTTTCGGACCAGAGTTGGAATTTTTCTGGTCCAGGAATCTTCAGAAAAGCCGGGTTTATCCTTGAGATAACGGACCAGAAATAAAGGTAAGGGGGTATTATAGTTATTTTCTGGTCCGGACGGGACACACCTCACAAGCTGCACAGTATGGAAGCCGCTGCCGCCTTTTTCTGTGAAGCTTGTGAGCTGCCTGTGTTACCCGTGCACAACCAGTACCATGCACGTTTATTACCTGTGTTTTTCTTCCTGCCTCATCAGTACACCACCATCACCATACTCACCTCTGCAAGCTTCCTCTGTAAAATTTTCCCTGCAAAACTTTTATCTACACACTCAAACCACCTACTGCCCAGCACCCTTCCTACACTTCTCCCAACAAACCCAGTACAACTCATCCACAAACAACCAGAAGGAAAAAAAAAAGAAAAAAACAAACAGACCCAAGCACGCCACGTCACCTCTCTCTCTTCCCTTCTTCTTTCCTTTTTCCTTCCTCCACCGTGAACCACCGCCACCATCTACAACCCGCAGCACCACGGGCCAAAACACCACACACCCGAGATCACCACCACCTCGCCACCAGTCGCCACCCTTCCCTCCTTCTCCTCCTCACTCGCACGCCGTCGCTGCAAACCACCATCGCGCCGCCTCCTCCACGCATCTCGTCTCATCGCGAATGGTGCAGCCGCCAGCAATCGCTTGTAGCTCGACGTCGGCCTTCCCTCGTGCCCTCGTCCCTGCGTTGTCGAGTCGCTATTCTGAGCCGCGTCTTCCTCGCCGTCGCCTCGCCGTTCGTCTAGGTGAGCATGGCGGGTTGAGAGTTTGTTTTGGGTGGGTCGACCCAGATTTCTGGTGGGTTAGATCCTGTGGCTTGGGCTGGAGCGGGCCTGGGTTGGGAGCGGGCCTGGGTTGGGCGTGGGCCTGTGGCTCATGTCTTGACCTGGACCTCTGCGCCTGGGCCAAGGGCTGACCTGTTGAGGTCTGGGCCTTGACCTTGGCTTGGTTTTGTGATCTGGGCTGGGTATTGGACTTGGGTTGCATAGTATGGCCCAGTCCGAATTAAAAAAAAAAAGAAGAAAAGAGAGAGAATAAATCTAGAAAAATATATATATTCTGGAAAAAGGAAATTAAATGGAAATAATAATGGTTTATATATTCTGAAAATATGATTTTGGGAAAAGTATATTATATATGGTAAATAATAATTATTTTGGAGGAAAATAAATATGGAAAAAGTATTATCAAAGTAAGTATTGTACCGGAATAATATCCGGGTATAGGTATAAGTATGGTATTATTTTTGGACACTGGAAATAAATGGTGATTACGATGATAATGGAAAATTAACCCGAGGCAGTAACCGAGACGAGTTAGTATTTATTTTTCGGTATACGGTACTAGGATGACATTTGAATATCACTTATGTGTGCATATTATTTGTTTGATATTGGAATTGATAACGAGCAGATATCTGTTGAACCTGAGTTGGAGTCTGTTGGACACTTCCATAATTGAAAATCGGCTAAGGTGAGGATGGATAACCTTGGATATGTGCCCATAATACTTTGTGTGTATTTTTGTTGTTTGATTGAACTGCTAAGATGTTTATTGATTGTTATTTGTTTGTTATGGACATTGTTGTTAATGTTGCTGGATTGTGTTGTTGGTCTGTAGATATTGTGAGTAATCGTTGAACTGTTAATTGTGAATAATTGGTGATATGAGATTTTTGATTGGATGAGTCTGTGGAATAACTTGAGATAGTAGGAAGTTGGATAAACGAGGATAGAATATTGGAACTGGAATTGAATTTGAGATGATGATATAATTGTCACGTGGAAAGTAGTGGTACGACTAGATGGTTAGAGGCTAGTTCTGTGGTGTCATGGCCGGTTTGGTTTGGATATTGCGGATGTTGATCCCGGATGATTTGGATATTGGGATGTTGATCTCGGATTGGTTGTTATTGGGATGTTGTTCCCGAATTGTGTTTTGGCCTGGCATCCGGAATTAGTTAATAACCAGGTACGTCCCTAGCTTGTCCAGTGACTGGGGCCCGGAAGATAAAATTGGTAATAATAATAAATATTCTTTTGGTCTTGGCTCAGTTGTGTTATGGTAGATTCTTGTGATGTTTTTTCCTGTATTTACTTCAAAAGTATTATGGTTGCCTACATATCTCTGTTTATCCTTCGTCGATGAGCACTTCGGACTCACCCCTCGCCTGCGAGGTTTCATCCCGTAGGTTGAGTTGTTTCGTAGTTCAGGTACGACGTACGATGGTTGCTGCTTTCTTCTCCACCTGACTTCGGATCCATACCTCCGCTGCATTTGCATTTAAGACTTCCGCTGTTGTGTTATATATGTTGCTGTGTTGCTGCTTTCCTATGTTGCTCATGATGCTGTTCATTTTGGATTATGCTGCTGCTATTGAGTAGTGTGTGTGGATTGAATAATGGTCCCCGGGTATGGGTGACAGTTGTAATATACAGTATGCTGTTGTATTTGAATTTTACTGGGTAGTATATTACTGCGATGTACTGCCTGTACTATTAATAAGAATAGTTCCGGCACGTGTTTACTGTATCCAGTAAATACGAGTCGGGGCGCTTCATTTTGGTAGTGGAGCTAGGTTGTAGGTCATTAGGGATATAACTGTGATTGCATGATTGTTTGTTTGTGCATAAGATCTGTCACGACATGATATGACATGCATACATATACATTCTCATATAGGTAAGACGAATGGATCCAGTTGGAGGGAATTAGCATGCTGGAGGTCACCTAGATGACGATCAGGTATCGGTGGATCAACTGCAGCAAGTTGCGGAAGGTCCGGAACATCCTCCGATTGTTCCTTTGGGAAACCCTACGCAAATGTTAAACGTGGTAACTCAGATTCTGCGAAGGAAAGATGCCAGGGATGCACGTATCGATGTTATGGAAGCTCGGGAACAGGAAAATCAGGGACCTGTTGAAGTTCCAGTCTATATGAAGCTGGAGAAGCTTGGGACAAAAATTTTTACCGGTGTTACTACACCACAGGATGCTGATCAGTGGCTCAGACAGGTGAACAGGGTTATGCTGAAGCTGACATGCAGGAATGACAAGTGGGCCAGATATGCCACTGCTATGTTTAGAGGAGATGTAGTTGATTGGTAGGAGTCTACAACTAGGGACCTGCCGACACCTATCACTATGCCATGGAACCAGTTCATGAAGATGTTTCGAAGGAAGTTTGTCTCTGAGGCGTACCAGGACCAGCTGAGACGAGAGTTTCTAGAACTGCAACAAGGGGCAGAACAGACGGTCAATGAGTATGAGATCAAGTTCAACTGCCTTTCCATCTATGCTAGTGAGTTTGTGGCTACTCCGGAGGCCAAATGTAAACATTTCTAGGATGGTCTTCGATCTGGCATCCAGATAGTCATGGGTGCAAGGTCTATGAGACTTACCAGGACATACTAATAGAGGCCTTGAGAGCCAAGATTATCTGGTTGGGCAATGAGAGAGAGCAACAGGAGATCTGTAAGAGGCATGCTGCATAGAGTTCTGGGGGACAGAACAAGAGGTTCCAGACACCAGCGAACCGGTCAGGATATGGACAGAGCCGATTTATGCCAGTGAGTCAGGGATGTGGATGGAACAACAACTCCTACAACCGAGGCAGTTTTTGGACTCAGTCTGGAGGGACTTCATCTTGGAATACTCGCCCGAGACCTCCTCTGTCTCAGGTGAGGTGCTATGAGTGTAACGAAGTTGGGCACTACCGATATTCTTGTCCCAAGTTGGGAAGATCTGGAGGTACGGCACCTGTTCAGACAGTGCAAGCTTCAGTTGCCAGTGTTTCTAGTGGTTCTGGAGTTGGTCGAGGCCGTGGACGTGGAGCTGTTCCTGCTAGAACCCAGTCAGCCATGAATCAGAGTGCAGCAGTGTCGAGAGAATTTGTGATCACCGCTGAAGAGGATCCAGAGAATACCGATGTCATAGCAGGTACTTTTACAGTCTTTGGTACTACTGCTTATACTTTGATTGATCCTGGTGCTACGCATTCATTTGTTGCGCAAAGTTTTTCAAAACAACATAACTGTCCAGGAGAGAGTTTAACTTGTCCGATGAGGGTTAGGTTTCCTGCGGGTATAGTGGTCAGGTTAACCCATGTGTGCAGAGACGTTTCGCTTTCATACGATAGCGAGGTTTTTCTTGCACGGTTGGTTGTGATGAACATGGGAGGTTTCATTATCATCTTGGGGATGGATTAGTTGTCCAAGTACAGTGCTATGGTGAACTGTCAAACCAAGGAAGTACTGCTGACATCTGATGGTGGGCGAAAGGTTTTGTTGACAGGTATTGGGAGGGCTGCTACTACATGTAGTATCTCTGTTAATCAGGATATTGGGATGAAGCCATTGAGTCCAGATGCTTAGTTGACTCATGTCAAGGGTGAAGAAGTACAGACTCCAGTTTTGGGGGACATCACAGTTGTGAGGGAGTTTCCAGATGTGTTTTTGGAGGATCTACCAAGATTGCCACCTCACAGGGAAGTTGAGTACACCATCAATTTGATGCCGGGAGTGACACATATCTCGATGGCACCATATCGGATGGCACCGACAGAACTCCAAGAGTTGAAGAAACAGCTAGATGAGCTGCTTGAGAAGGTATTTATCAGACCTAGTACATCACCCTGGGATCACCAGTTCTCTTTATGAAGAAGAAAGATGGCAGTTTAAGTTAGGGCAGAGCAAATTAACCGAGCCGAACCAACCGAGCCGATACCGACCGAAAACCGACGGTATCGGCTCGAAATTTGGGTGAATCCTAGAGCCATCTATTAAATTTATACCGTACCATTAGAAGCGTGAAAAGGATCGGTATGATGAGCTCTGTACCGTTGGTTTTTGATACATACCGATACCGACAAAATAACATTAAAAATAGTTGGCCCACCAAAGAAACACTTCCCCATCTCCACTTCATATTCCTCTCCTCACTCTTCTTCTTCACCCATGCACAACCCCTCTCTCTCCACCACCACCAACACAACTAACCCTCTAATTTCACACCCACAAAAACCATAATCT
This sequence comes from Turnera subulata, assembly GCA_028386065.3. NCBI lineage: Eukaryota > Viridiplantae > Streptophyta > Magnoliopsida > Malpighiales > Passifloraceae > Turnera > Turnera subulata. The sequence goes on from JAKUCV010004362.1 coordinate 144,587, forward strand.
CCCAAAACCCATTGGAAACCATAAATAATCTTCCAAAACCCCAATCCTCCACTTCCCACATCAAAGTCTTGGTCTTCAACCGCCTTGACTCCCTCTTCCGCTGCCTTTGCTGCCGACCAAGGCGGCGACACTGTCAACCTCCACATCAAGATTCACCTTGTGGTGGTGGACAATTTGAAGGTATCTTGGATTTTGTTGGGTTTGACGCAGTGGCTTGAGGCATGGTGACCAAGCTCCCACCAAGATTCACCTTGTGGTGGTGGACGATTTGAAGGTCACGCTGCTGTTTTACAAGTTTGTAAAAAGTGTGATTGGTAATTGCTATTACAAAGCCACCATTTTCTAGCCCTTTGTCCTACGTTTTTGTTTTGGGTTATTTGTTAAAGGTGGTATCGGCTCTTCACAATACCGACCGAATCGATGTCGGTATTGATCGGTACCATACCGATCGGCACAATGCAAAAATCGGCTCGGCATCGGTCGGAATTTGAGGCCCTCGGAAACTCATACCGATCACTAAATCGGTACGGCATATACCGTACCGATGTTTTGCTCAGCCCTAGTTTAAGTATGTGTGTGGACTACCGACAGCTGAACAAAGTGACAGTGAAGAACAAGTACCCACTTCCCAGGATTGACGACCTCTTTGATCAGTTGCAGGGAGCTACTGTATTTTCCAAGATAGATCTTCAATCTGGCTACCATCAGGTCAAGATTGCAGAGAAGGACATACCGAAGACAGCCTTCCGTACTCGGTATGGACATTTTGAGTTCACAGTGGTTCCTTTCAGCTTGACCAATGCACCTGCAGTTTTCATGTGCTTGATGCACTTGGTCCTGAACGAGTTCTTGGACAAGTTTGTGGTAGTCTTCATCGATGATATTCTGATATACCCCAAGATCAGGGAAGAAAATGAAGAGCATCTGAGGGTAGTACTACAGAGGCTGCGAGAGAAACAGTTGTATGCCAAGTTCAGCAAGTGCGAGTTCTGGCTTGAGGAAGTTGCATTCCTTGGACATGTTGTATCCGAGGATGGGATTAAGGTTGACCCCGCCAAAGTGAAAGCTGTTCTAGAATGGGAGCCACCCAAGACGGTACCCAAAGTCAGAAGTTTTCTTGGCCTTGCAGGATATTACCGGAGATTCATCGAGGGTTTTTCCTTGATAGCCATTCCCATGACCAAGCTACTGAGGAAAGATCAAGCCTTTGTATGGAGTGATGCCTGCTAGAAGATGTTTGATGAACTGAAGAAGAAGTTGACATCAGCACCAGTTTTGACAGTACCTAAGCCAGGAGTGGAGTATGTGCTGTTTTGCGATGCTTCAGGTCTTGGTTTGGGAGCAGTTCTGATACAAGAGGGCCGAGTGGTTGCTTATGCTTCGAGACAGTTGAGACCACATGAGAAGAACTACCCGACACATGATCTAGAGATTGCCGCAGTGATCATTGCTTTGAAAATTTGGCGACATTATCTGTTCGGTGAGAGATGCCGGATTTTCACAGATCATAAGAATCTCAAGTACATCATGACTCAGAAGGAACTTAACCGCTGACAACGACGTTGGGTGGAGTTGCTGAATGATTATGATTGTACTATTGAGTATCACCCTGGAAAAGCTAATGTTGTAGCAGAAGCTTTGAGCCAGAGACAACCAGAAGATGCTTCCATGACCTACTCAATGTCCTCACTTATCGAGTTAAGGAAGATGGGAGTTGATCTGTCAGTGGACGAGACAGGAGCTTTGTTGACCCATATTGAAGTCAAGTCTAACCTGAGAGGCTGGATTGTGGAACTACAAGATGGAGATCCCGACTTGATCAAGCTGAAGGAAGCAGTCCGCAGTGGAAAAGAAGACAAGTTTCGGATAGCTGAGGATAGTGCATTGATGCTGGGGAAACGTCTGTGTGTACCCTGTGTTGGTGACCTGCGTAGTCAGATTTTGGAAGAAGGACATATGACGTCGTATGCTATGCACCCTGGAAGTACCAAGATGTATCAGAATTTGAGGAGTCATTTTTGGTAGCCGCGTATGAAGAAAGATGTAGCCGAGTATGTTGCTAAGTGTATCACCTGCCAGCAAGTGAAAGCCGAGCATCAGGCTCCAGCGGGGAAGTTGAGATCTTTGACAGTGCCGGAGTGGAAATGAGAGATGATCACCATGGATTTTGTGGTCAGATTGCCGTTGACTCGGAGACAACATGATCCTTTCTGGGTTATCGTGGATCGACTTACAAAATTAGCTCATTTTCTCCCCATCCGATAGACAGATACTCTGGATAAGTTGGCGAAATAGTATGTTGCAGAGATTGTGAGACTACATGGAATCCCTAAGTCCATAGTTTCAGACAGAGATCCGAGATTCACATCACAGTTCTAGAAGAGTCTGCAAACAGCTTTGGAAACGAAGCTGAGTTTCAGTATCGTTCTTCACCCTCAGATAGACAGACAGTCAGAGAGGACTATTCAGACACTGGAAGACATGCTAAGGACTTGTGCTCTTAATTTCAGTGGGAGTTGGGTTCAATATTTGTCTTTAGCAGAGTTTCGCCAACAACAACAGTTTTCATTCCAGTATCGGCATGCCACCGTTTGAAGCTCTTTACGGAAGGAAATGCCGATGTCCAGTATGTTGGGATGAAGAAGGTCTCCGTTTGATTGTTGGTCCAGATTTGGTTAAGCAGACAGTTGATAAGATACAGGTAGTTAAGCAGAGTATGAGAGCAGCACAGGACCGACAGAAGAGTTATGCTGACAAACATCGTCGTGAGATGGAGTACCAGGTGGGAGAAAGAGTTTTCCTCCGAGTTGTGTCTTGGAAGGGTGTTATCAGATTTGGGAAAAGAGGGAAGCTGAGTCCCAGGTACATCGGACCGTATGAGATCGTGGAAAGGGTTGGACCCTTGGCGTACAGATTATCCTTACCAAAGGAGTTGTCACGGATTCATGATGTGTTCCATGTTTCCATGTTGAGGAGGTATAGATCAGATCCGAGTCACGTGGTTACTACAACAGATGTTGAGGTCGTAGAGGATCGTACGTATACAGAATTGCCAGAGCTGATTCTTGCCCGAAGGGTCAGACAGTTGAGGAACCGAGTCATTCCGACGGTAAAGGTTAAGTGGAGCAAGCACTCTGCGAACGAGTCTACGTGGGAAGTTGAGGAGCACATGCGATCTCAGTATCCACACCTGTTTTCAGAATCAGAGTGAATTTTGGGGACAAAATTCTTTTAAGGTGGGTAGGCTGTAACAGCCCGGGTAATTTTTGCATTTTTACTGGTACCGTAAAAACTTTTACAAAGTTATTTACCATTAAAATTAATCTTGGGTAATTAATTTATGGTAATTTGTGCATCGGATTCCGAAACCGAGCCCTGTCCCACGTTCGGAATTTTTTAGCGGATTTTTCGCACCAGAGTTGGAATTTTCCGGGTCCAGGAATCTTCAGAAAAGTCGGGTTTATCCTTGAGATAACGGACCAGAAATAAAGGTAAGGGGGTATTATAGTTATTTTCTGGTCTGGACGGGACACGCCTCACAAGCTGCACAGTATGGAGGCTGCTGCCGCCTTTTCCTGTGAAGCTTGTGAGCTGCCTGTGTTACCCGTGCACAACCAGTACCATGCACGTTTATTACCTGTGTTTTTCTTCCTGCCTCATCAGTACACCACCATCACCATACTCACCTCTGCAAGCTTCCTCTGTAAAATTTTCCCTGCAAAACTTTTATTTGCACACTCAAACCACCTACTGCCCAGCACCCTTCCTACACTTCTCCCAACAAACCCAGTACAACTCATCCACAAACAACCAGAAGGAAAAAAAAAAGAAAAAAACAAACAGACCCAAGCATGCCACGTCACCTCTCTCTCTTCCCTTCTTCTTTCCTTTTTCCTTCCTCCACCGTGAACCACCGCCACCATCTACAACCCGCAGCACCACGGGCCGAAACACCACACACCCGAGATCACCACCACCTCGCCACCAGTCGCCACCCTTCCCTCCTTCTCCTCCTCGCTCGCACGCCGTCGCTGCAGACCACCATCGCGCCGCCTCCTCCACGCATCTCGTCTTGTCGCGATTGGTGCCGCCGCCAGCAATCTCTTGCAGCTCGACATCGGCCTTCCCTTGTGCCCTCATCCCTGCATTGTCGAGTCGCCGTTCTGAGCCGTGTCTTCCTCGCCGTCGCCTTACCGTTCGTCTAGGTGAGCATGGCGGGTTGAGAGTTTGTTTTGGGTGGGTTTGACCCGGTCTTCCGTGTGTCGACCCAGATTTCTGGTGGATTAGATCCTATGGCTTGGGCTGGAGCGGGCCTGGGTTGGGCGCGGGCCTGTGGCTCATGTCTTGACCTGGACCTCTGCGCCTGGGCCAAGGGCTGACCTGTTGAGGTCTGGGCCTTGACCTTGGCTTGGTTTTGTGATCTAGGCTGGGTATTGGACTTGGGTTGCATAGTATAGCCTAGTCCGAAATTAAAAAAAAAAGAAGAAAAGAGAGAAAATAAATCTGGAAAAATATATATTCTGAAAAAAGGAAATTAAATGGAAATAATAATAATAAGGTTTATATATTCTGAAAATATGATTTTGGGAAAAGTATATTATATATAGTAAATAATAATTATTTTGGAGGAAAATAAATATGGAAAAGGTATTATCAAAGTAAGTATTGTACCGGAATAATATCCGGGTATAGGTATAAGTATGGTATTATTTTTGGACACTGGAAATAATTGGTGAATTATGATGATATTGGAAAATTAACTCAAGGCTGTAACCGAGACGAGTTAGTATTTATTTTTTGGTATACGGTACTAGCATGACATTTGCATATCACTTATGTGCGCATATTATTTGTTTGATATTGGAGTTGATAACGAGCAGATACCTGAGGAACCGGACTTGGAGTCTGTTGGACACTTCCATAATTGAAAATTGGCTAAGGTGAGGATGGATAACCTTGGATATGTGCCCGTAATACTGTGTGTGTGTTTTTGTTGTTTGATTGAACTACTAAGATGTTTATTGATTGTTATTTGTTTGCTATGGATATTGTTGTTAATATTGCTGGATTGTGTTGTTGGTCTGTAGATATTGTGAGTAATCGTTGAACTGTTAATTGTGAATAATTGGTGATATGAGATTGTTGATTGGATGAGTCTGTGGAATAACTTTAGACAATAGGAAGTTGGATAAACGAGGATAGAATATTGGAATTGGAATTGAATTTGAGATGATGATATAATTGTCACGTGGAAAGTAGTGGTACGACTAGCTGGTTAGAGGCTAGTTCTGTGGTGTCATGGCCGGTTTGGTTTGGATATTGGGGATGTTGATCCCAGATGATTTGGATATTGGGATGTTGATCCCGGATTGGTTGTTATTGGGTTGTTGATCCCGGATTGTGTTTTGGCCTGGCATCCGGAATTAGTTAATAACCAGGTACGACCCTAGCTTGTCCAGTGACAGGGGCCCGGAAGATAAAATTGGTAATAATAATAAATATTCTTTTGGTATTGGCTCAGTTGTGTTATGGTAGATTCTTGTGATGTTTTTTCCTGTAATTACTTCGAAAGTATTAAGGTTGCCTGCATATCTCTGTTTATCCTTCGTCGGTGAGCACTTCGGACTCACCCCTCGCCTGCGGGGTTTCATCCCGTAGGTTGAGTTGTTTCGTAGTTCAGGTACGATGTACGATGGCTGCTGCTTTCTTCTCCACCTGACTCCGGATCCATACCTCCACTGCATGTGCATTTAAGACTTCTGCTGCTGTATTATATATGTTGTTGTGTTGCTGCTTTCCTATGTTGCTTATGATGCTGTTCATTTTGGATTATGTTGTTGCTGTTGAGTAGTGTGTGTGGATTGAATAATGGTCCCTGGGTATGGGTGATAGTTGTAATATACAGTATGCTGTTGTATTTGAATTTTACTGGGTAGTATTTTACTGCGATGTACTGCCTGTACTATTAATAAGAATAGTTCCGGCACGTGTTTACTGTATCCGGTAAATACGGGTTGGGGCGCTTCTGGTATATTTGCCATTATTGGACATTTTAAAAAATTTAAAAAAATATTTACGATCCGAAGCAATGCGAGGGTTTAATGCTAGTATATATATATCCGTTAAAATGGACATAATTGCTTCTGATGCTCCATCTATATTCCACTCATAGATGCTTTTCCCATCGTATTGACCTTGAAAGCGATATCCTCTTTCTTCAAAGGCTATGTCGGGTAATGATGGTTTGGTATAGTAGTGAGGTATCTTTAGTTTGTTGAATTTTTCTTGCTTTTCATGTTGGATTTTTCTTTTACCTCTTATTTTTTTAATGGTCATTTTTTCATCAAATTGCCTCATTAAGTTATCAATATCGGATTCTGAATAATCTTCTTCTGTTAGTACGGCTATTTGCTTTCTTGGTGTCTTTATGTCTAAAACCTTAAGTTTTTGAGTGATAATGTCGATTAAATCTTCATTTTCTTGTGATTGACTACATAATTTTATCTTGGGTTGTTCTGGAGGAGTAATTATTGGTTTTTCTAGTGACCGGTATAATAATTGGGAAGTTCCTTCTAACTTAGAGTCCTTTACTTCTGTCTGCTGATTTGTCTCTATAATTTCTAATTGTTTAGATATAGTATGAAGTATTTAATTAGTGTAATTATTTTGATTCCTTAATGCGGTGAAATTTTGATCTTCCGTTGGTTTCTTGAACGGGCTTGCTATAACTTCTGAATTTTTCCATTGGATTTTTATCTCTTCTAATAGGAGGTGAGTGGATACTATCGTTTCTCCTGAGTTTGTCATTTGCCATGATTGTGCTAACCTAAAGGTTTCATGAATTTGCTGTTTTGTTTCCCATTTTCCTTTGTTAACTTGCCACCAAGGGAAAAACCCATCTATGTTAATTAAATCCTCGTAATATTGTTTTTTTTATCTTCTGGCGATCGTAAGAGGTAAATTGTGATGCAAAGTCTTTCCTGTCTTGTTCATAAAAGGGACCTAAAAATTTCTTTCTTAATAAGGGAATTTCTAGTATAAACTCTGACTTAAGGACATTTAATTGGTCATCATAAGAGGTATTTCCTGGAGGATGCATATCACTAGCTGTTGGTGAGGGAGGGGGTGACGAATCTTGTTCTGTTGGTAATGAATGGGATTGGCTGGTTTCTGATGTTTGATAAAACGGTCTCAGTATTGTCCTTTGGAAATCTACTCCTTTAAGGTGGGTTGGTATACTACTTGTTGACTTTCTTGAAGGAGTTGGCGTATCGATCTTATAGTTATCAAATCTTCTGGATTGAATTCTAATTTGCACTTTTCCATGCGTGTCTTCTATTATATCAAAAGGTCTTGTCCTAGGAGGTAAGGTCTTAACTGGATTAATTCCTGGTAAACTCCAGTTTTCAAGAAAGCTAACCTGATCCCACTCCAATATTCTGGGTGTCTGAATATTCATGTGTTCATAATTTGCTTCTATTAAAGTGGTGGTACCTTTTGGTGATTGATTAAAGGCTTTAGGACTAATACTTGAGCTCATTAATTTGTAGTAGACTCTATAAATTATTGCTGCATTTTTTGAATTTTCTATCATTGTTGAGGGGATATTAATGTTGAGGGTTAAAACCTTTACAATATTTTCATCAAATAAGTCTACTGAGTAATTTGGATATGAGTTAAAATGTACCGAGCCATTTGCTAAATTACTTTCACATACAACAATTAGAGAGTCGGAGAAATTTGAGAATCTCGCATCTCTTAAGCATAACAATATTGGAGAGTCTAGTCCTAATCTATGCAGTAGTTTAATAGCAACTTGCACTAATCCTATATGCAGAAATCTATATTTTTGCTTATGCCTATTGATATTTGATGAACTTAACAACTCGACATGCTCAGTTTGAGGACTTCTGGTAACGTTTGCTCAGTTGTTTCTATTAAATATTCATGCGGTCGATCAACGATTCCTACCTTATATACTTCTGTTTTTGCTATTTTACGGATATTCCAGTTATGTAATTGATTTTCTATATCACTTATTCTTACTTCTTACCGATTTAAGATTGTTGAATCTAAGTTCTATTAATTTGCGAGGAAGCCGAAGAGGTAGCTCCTCTGGAAAAGCTTCTTAGTAATCTAGACATTGGGAATTAAAATGTTAACAGATCCATAGAGAAGTATCGTGTTACCTTCTTCACAGTCAGATGACGAGACCACTGTCCGGGACCACCATTTTCTCCTAGTTTCGGGCTGACCAACGGATTCTATGGCTGACCATCGCCAACGTCAAGGAAGTTGATAATCGGATAACAACACTTATGGCTCCGCAACCAATTTTGGTTATGGATGATTGAGGATTAATGGTTGAAGAGGGGGTAGATGATGATTCTAGGAAAACAAAGAGATGATAATTTTGCAAAGAGAATTGGTTATGGATGATGGAGGATTAATGGTTGAAGAGTATGGGGTAGATGATGATTCTAGGAAAACAAAGAGAAGATAATTTTGCAAAGAGAATTATGATTGATGTCACAAATATTACACAAGTATTACAATTCAGTTGTACAAGTGCTGTTTTCTCTCTTCTTGCTTCTCTTACTTGTATTACATGCTAGACTTTGAAACGTCATTGCTTACGTTTGCCATATTTTGCACATGTCTACTATTCTTACATCATTGCTTACGTTTTTATTATTCTTACATCATTGCTTGCGTCATGTTATGTCCACCTGGCTTTTCTTGCTTAGTATAGGGAATCTAATGCTATGCCGTAGTCTGGGTCTTCATTCTGGTAGTAGGGGTCTTCCATTTCATCTTCAGTGGACAAATGACTTTCAAATTCTTTTAATCGTTCTTGACATTCTTTTGCATTTTTTGCCGCAGCTAGTGCCGCCATTGCTTGACTTTTGAGGGTTAAGAATTCTGTGTCCTACTCTGATTGTGCTGGGGATGTTGTCATTTGATTTGCTTCGACTGCGCCATCTTCATTGTTGATCCATCTAATGACTGTTTGTTTGCAGGCGCGGCTAATTTCGAATTTTGGCCACCATTTGATTTTGATGATTCTATTAAAAGAATAAGGTCTTCCTTCCTTCATAGCATATTGCAAATCCCAGCTGACGATCCAAGATAATCCAAATGCTAAAAAAATTATAACATAGGATCAGGTGTCACTCCTTCATAAGACACATTTTCTTGAAATACTTTGAATCCCTTGTTGATTTCTGTGGGAAAAATTGCTTCAGTGGGCTTGATTTGTTGAAACTAGTTCATGAACCATTACGGAAAAGTCCTTTGATTGCAAATTCTTGGGAAGAACACAAACCATGAGTGAATGTTGGGACGATACCAAAAAACTTGCTTCCATGCCTTTTGATAATCATAATAATTATAACTTCTCATTCCGCTCATGTTTAAAATGAAAATCCTTTTGGTGTGCATGGATGCTGATTCCAGTCGGAGTATGTCATTACTTTCAGGATTTTAATTTTTGAATAAGCGATCAAATCATGACTTTTATTGTATGTATGCTCGATAATTGCTGATCCAGTTTCTCTTAGGATTCTCTCATAATACTCTCTTGTTTTTAGTGGGGTTTCTGGGAAGAAGTAAAAGTTTTTTGGGAAGATCTTTTGCAAGGTATCTTGAATATTTGCTCCCATAACTTCGGTTTCTAAGGGGAAAATAGGAATAACGGTGGTGTTGACATATTGTTGTTGTTGTGAGAGGTAGGTATTATCTGCCGAGTAAGATCTGGTTGTAATGGTTGTCGGGGCCCTAGGATGGGTCATGGGAGATAATGGTCTCATTGTCGATTTTTGTGGTGTTGGTGGGGCTATTGGTGTTGAATTTTTTAATGCCGAGGCATAATTTGGGATTCTTGAGGGCGAAGCTAAGATTAGTTTGCCTGCAGAAATATTTGTTGGAGTAATAAGGGGGTATTTATTGCCTTGGTTGCTGAATTATAAGAAGTTGTCGCAGCTATTGCCGGGAAATTTGCTGAATTTATTGCTCTTTTTGCCTCTTCTTGATTGCTGGTCTCGTCCTTTTTGCCTCCTCCGGAGAGTGTCTTCTTTTTAATCATCTTGCAATTTTATCCTGTTAGTACTGGAAAACTATGTAAAATTCTTTTTCATTCATCTTGAACCCATCTATCATGTAGCCTTTCTTTCATAGCTATTCTGACTACTTCTTCTGTTGTCTTATAATACCGAGCCCAATATTTAACATTTGCCGTTGGCGCTACTCTATGTATTACTTCATTGCTTGGTATGGGGTGCATAATTTTCTTGGTTATGGTAACGCTTCTTCCTGCTCGGTAGATTTTGGCAGGGGATAAAGGAAGTCTATAATAAGTTGTTATTTCCAAAATTCCCGAGACTGCTTTTGTGAACTCTACTAGATCTCTTATATTATATTTTTCTTGAGTTGGATGCCGACAAGGCAAATAGCCACTTTCAAGTCCCTACTGAAATTTTGCCTCTGTAATCATTCTTCAAAAATTATAGTAACTTGTTTAATGATTCTATCATAGACATGAAAAATTGCTCCTTTTTATAATATTCTTGACAATTGCAGATTTCTAAATCTAATTCGTCTCTGATTTCATGTGCATCTTCATGCTGGGTATGATTTTGATCGATTGCTTCTAAGATCTCTTTTCTTAAACATTCTATTGCCCTTTTATCAGAGTCTATACAACTTAATCTTTGTATTGTCTTTTCTATGTTTAGCACTTCATAATTTAGTAGGGGCTGTTGGTTACTCATAGTTGCTTACCCTGCAAGAATTCACGAGACAAAAAGTCAGACAGATTGTTAGATTCTCCTCTAATATATTCAATAACAAAATCAAAATTAGATAACAAAGCTTGCCATCTTGCGAATATCTACTTTGATACTAGGTTTTTGACATCCTTTTCTAATACAAATTTTGCTGACTGACAATCTACTCTTAGTAAAAACTGCTGATTAAATAAATCGTCTTGAAACGCATTGAGACAGAGTACTATGGCTAATATTTCCTTTTTAATAGTAGAATAATTTTGTTGTGCGCTTATCCATACCCCCGAATGATATCGAACTAACTATTCCTGATGATTTATTTTTTGCTTTAATATTCCTCCATATCCTTTGTCGGAGGCATCGGTTTCTACTATTAAAGGTGCATCTTCTTGCGGTATTCCCAAGTAGTGTAGTACTTTTACTTTTTGCTTTAGTAATTTTACCGTTGCCGTCATTTCATTTGTCCATTCTGGTACTTCTTTTCGTAACCTTTTATATAAGAGGGCACATATGGTTCGTAAATGGGGAATAAAGTCGGCCACATAATTAAGGCATCCTAAAAATCTTTGTAGTTACTTTTTATCTTTTATTTCGTCTGGAAATTTATCCGAAAATTCAATGCTTCTACTTATTGGAGTAATAGTGCCTTGGTAGATATTGAATCCTAAAAATTTTATTTTTGCCTGTACGAGTTTTATTTTTGCAGCTGAGACTACCAATCTGTTTTGCTTAATAATGTTCAAAAATTTATTTAAATGTTTGAAGTGTTCTGCAAGTGTTCTTGAAAATGCCAACACATCATCAATATAAACTATAGTGAATTTTGAATGTGGGTTTAATATGTCATTTAATATATTTTGAAATTCTGAGGGCGCATTTTTTAGGCCAAAAGGCATCACATTCCACTCATAATGTCCAAATGGGACGGTAAAGGCCGTCTTGTATTTATCTTTTTCACGAATTTGTATTTGCCAATATCCTAATTTTAAATCAAATTTAGAAAATATCATTGCACCACTTAATCTTTTAATGAGGTCTCTTTTGTTAGGCATAGGATACCTTATTTATTGTAATGCCTTATTCAAAGGCTTATAATTTATGACTAACCTAGGTGCTCCTCTTTCTATTTCGGCTTGATTTTGTACATAAAATGCTGCGCACGACCAGGGTGATTTACTAGGTCATATTAACCCTTTATCTAAAAGTTCTTGTATTTCCCTTTTACAACATTCTAATAATTCATTATTCATTTGGATGGGTCTTGCTTTGGTAGGTATATTTTTTTCTGAAAATTTTATTTCGTAGGATAATGTTACCACATGTTGTTTTCTATTCCAAAATGCATTAGGTATAGTGGCACATACTTCATTTTGAAATTTTTCTTCTAGCTCCTTAATTTGCTTCTGAGTCCCTAGGGTTTCCATTCCTTGCTCTATCCTTTTGTAATTAACTTCCTGTGTTAATGAATGTAAATGCTTTCTTTTCTGAATTAATAAAATCTTGCTTTTCTAATTTTTAATAAGGCTAACTTCTTTGTCCTTAATATGATTTGTGAATTCAAATGTTACTTCTTTATTTAGTACTGTCGTGGTAATTCCTTTTGCTGATACTGTAAATGGATATATTTGCATTAAGAAGGGGGTTCCTAGAATTACTGATTGACTCAGATCTTTGATTACCAAAAAGGTATTTGGAAAACAAATGCCCTGGTTGCATATATGTGCCTTAGATAACTTATAATTGATTCGTAGTCTTTCGTTATTGGCTGTGTAAAGCCTCTCTGTGGTCTTTTCGAAATATTTAGTGGGTATGAGTCCTTCTTGAATACAATTTTGATCAGCACCTGAATCTATTAAGGCTTTGACCCTAATGGTATGGTCTTTTATTACTATAGTTATGTATGCATGCCATTTTTGGAAATTAATTCTTGAAATAGAGCTAATAAGCTGTTCCAGGTTGTCACCTTTCTTTTGTATCTGGCTCGAACTAGGTAAATTTGAAGAAAAATTTGTTAGTTTCTCCTTTTCTTCTATTTTAAGTTTCATTATCTCGCTGTCATTTTGCAATTGCCTAATATCTTGTTTTATTTGCTTGATCTCTATTTGTAGGTCTTGTATGGTGGTTATTTTTTCTTCTTTGGGTTTTTGAAATAATATTCGGTCTATGTTGTATGCCTCTTTCTGTTTTTCGTATTCTGGCTTTTCTTTTTCTATTAAAGAACTTTTAAACTTGATAAGGTACTCTCTTTATTCGTTAGGGTCTTCTATTTTGTTATTAGATCTAGGATTAATTTTTTTTTTTCTGATGCCAAGGTATTTATTGTTTTATTTTTGCAGGCGCATACTCTTGTTTCGTTACCGTCTGAGCTAGTTTCTTCCTCTCCTGAGTCACCCGTGCTTTCTTGTATGGGATATAATCCATCGTCTGATTCATCTTCTAAACCACTATCATCTGTTAGTAGGAGGTTCAACATTACTTGTTTTGTTTCTTCATCGATATTTAATTCTCTAATTTTTTGAGACATGGGGCAATTTCTTTTGTAATGTCCTACCTGCCCGCATTTGTAACAGATGATTCGCCCTCTTGTATATTTGCTTTTGCGAGTTCGAAATCTACTTGGTTTATTTTCGTATTGTCTGTCTCTGTCTTTAAATTGGGATCTCCTGTAGTTCCGATAATTTCTTATTATTTTAGCTTGCTTCTTTTGTGAAGGTGATATTAATTTCTCATATCCGTATTGACTACAAAAGGATCCTAACTCTTTTCTTCCTGTCAGTGTTCTTGTTTTAGTTTTGATTTTAGTTTCATATCATTACACAATTCTAAACCTGTTTTGTTAATTTCACTAATTAGATCTCCATAAGTTAGTTGATCATAAGGAATACTTCCACTGTATTTATTTCTTAACCTATTTTTTACTTTTTCTGCAAATAATCTTGGGAGTCCTGCTAAAAATCTCTCTTTCCAGTATTCTTTTTGACTATCTGTTCTTATCATGACTTTGGTTAAAAACATGTCTTTGTACCATCTGAAGTCTTGTAGTTTTGGACAAGTTAAATTTGCTAGAATTTCTGATGCTCTTTCTCTTGAGTCTTCTGGATTGCCTATAAAAGATTTGGTTATTGCATATATTAATGTGGCTATATAACCATATATTAATGTGGCTATAGTATTTTCTTCCTCTATGGCCATTGGTGTTGCACTAGTGGTTGCCCCTGGTGTTTGTTCTATTTTTATTGATGTAGATTTTTTTGCGTTTATTATGGTATCTTTGTCATTTAGTGACAAATAATTTTCCCACCATCCTTTTAGTTGTCCTGAGAATCCGTGATTCTAGGAAAACAAAGAGATGATAATTTTGCAAAGAGAATTGGTTATGGATAATGGAGGATTAATGGTTGAAGAGTATGGGGTAGATGATGATTCTAAGAAAACAAAGAGAAGATAATTTTGCAAAGAGAATTCTGATTGATATCACAAATATTACACAAATATTACAATTCAGTTGTACAAGTGCTGTTTTCTCTCTTCTTGCTCCTCATCTATATATATATATATATAGCAAGCTTCACTCCCTCCTGCAGGCACCTCTCAATCAGGATATTGAAAGAAATATAGTAATGACATGTAGAAATTTGTAGGACTAGTTATGAACAATTAAAATTTCACATATGAAATAAAAAAACACTTTCACTGTCAATACGCCATCTATTCTTCTGTAATAAATTCAAATTTTAGGTGAAGATTTATATCTTGATAAATAAGTGACTAGAAACTTTTTGTGCCAGTAAGTATTATTATTTCTCGATTTCAAATTCCCTTTCTTTTAGTCTCTTTGTTTTGTATTTATATGTTAGTTATTCGTCTTTTGCGCAGGTGAGTATTATTATTTCCACAATTTCTAGCAATTGCATTTTGATAATTACTTTCCTTCTTTTATATTTTGTTTGTGTAACAAAATGCCATTTCTTAATTTGTGCAGGAAAAGTCATTTAGTCTCCCTTAAAATCTGGTGTTTGTTTAATTTAAGTGTTTAAAAATCTCTTTTTAATTTGCATTTGTTTGTTCTCCTCACACAAAGCAAGTGAATATTCTTATTTTTCTAATTTTTATTTTTTCTCTTGCACTTTCACATTTATTATAGTTGAGCATAATTGGTGCAGAGGTATACTAGGTATACTAAATTTTTAAAAGACCATCTGTGCGATGTACGAGAATTGTAATAACGATGCAGGTATTATGAACTACCATATAAGAATGCTATGATAGGCAAGTATAATTTGATTCTCATTATTAACAACTTTTCACCAATTATGCTGCACAAAGGTTAGTTAATATATTACACGATCGCTCATTATTGGGATAGGAAATACCTCTAGCTCGTTTATATTTTGAAAGTGTCCCCTCCATATACTTTAACTACTAAACTTGCGGGGTTTTTTGGTTTTTTTCTTTAATTACTTAATCACTCTCTCCCTAATTATCGAACCGGTTACCCTCAGCTTCTTTAAATATCTTTTACTTCCCTTCTCAAACACAAAAACATTTCCTTGATTCAAAGTCTCTCAAACTCTTAGCTCACTAGAAAATCTCTCCTCACCGAAATCCTTTTCCTCACCAAAACAATTTCACTTCAGTATGAAAAGGAAACCCTAAACACTCAAAAATAAAGAAGAGTGCAACTGCATCCAAATCTAGACTTCCTGGAAGAACTAAGCTTGACAAAGACTCTGCATCCTCCCAAGATGGCGGTGAAAGAGAAAAGCAAGGATGCCTGCTCAAGCCATGTAGCTGAGTTAACTTCACCTGAAAGGGCTGTGGCAGATGACCTTGACAAATTTAAGGCTGTAGTAGAAGAATTAGAAAAGTAGAGGAAAGAGATTGGTGAAAAATCATGGCCTGAGCATGGACCCTGGGTGCCTAAGGATCAAATCCCACCTCCAGAATGTTCATTCACTTCTCCATCCAAAGACATACAACCACCTGGTAATCTTTTTGAATCCGATTTGCTTAGACCAGACCCTATTAATGTATTTATACCTCCTTTAGAAGTGTCTAATTTTCCTACACCAGTCATGCAACACCCTGTCTTCACTATTGATAAGAGTGATATTGATAGAGCCATTAGGGTTAATGCTGAAAAGAGCTCTGAGAAGGAATTTGTTCATATTCTTGGTGCCGATTTGAGTTCTCTTATAAACTCTGTTGTCAGAGGTTTCAAACCACCTCCTGGTCATGATGATGAACTGTATTAGCAAAAGAAAGCGGAGAGAATTTGGGGATATGGTGTCTACCTTCTTTATTACGGATCTACTCCCAAAGAGGGTCTCATTAGGCAGCCCACTATGGAGGAAGAGCAAGCCTACACCAAGGCTTTGCATGAGGAAGTTAAGCAACTTGACGCTGTTGAGAAGGCTAAACAGACAGCCACTGTGGTTTCTGACGTGGTTCCAGACATGGTTCCTCCAGTGGTTCTAAAGGTGGTTTCTATCAAAACTACCCCACATCCAATAGGGAGGACACAGACCGTGGATCTGAATCTTCCACAGGATGATGATAATGTTGATGTGATGGCAAATATGCTAAGAGTTGAGAGGGAGGCTGTTGACTCAGTTCAACAACCAAAAACTGTGGTTTTTGAAAAACCACATGACGAAATAGATGATCGGCAAAATTTACATGGAGAAGATGTGTCTGCTCAAAACAAGAACGACAGTGTTTCCTCTAGTCCAATGAAGAGGAAGCTGAGACCTGCCACTCCTATGAAGAATATTGGAATATCCTTTTAAGAACCCATCAACTCCATTGGTTGCAAAGAAACCAGATCCAAAACCAATGTCCAAAGTTGAAGGAAAGAGAAATGTTGGTGAACCTGAACCTGAACTAGAGCCTAAAGATGGAGAAGAGTCAGAGAATGAATCTGGGTCAGAAGCTGCAGAATCTGAAGCTGAGGCATCTGAAGAGGCTGAGGTCTCTAAGAAAAGAAAGAGAGGAGATGAATTCGAAGATGATTCTGATTTTGCTGCAGACGACAATGGTGATGCTAAAGACAATGAGAAATAAATTTTGATGATGACAATGATGATAATGATGAAGAGACGACAATGGTGATGCTAAAGACAATGAGAAATAAATTTTGATGATGACATTAATGATGATAATGATGAAGATGATGAAGAGGATGAGTAGGAGGAAGAAGAAGAAACCCTTGCGAAGCCACCAAAGAAGAAAGCCAAAGGAGAGTTGAAAGGTAAGTCTATTGACAAGAAAAGAGTAGCGAATCTATTTGCCTTTTATCCAGCACACACTGTGGTTATGGAAGACGTTGAGGGTCTTGGCGTATCACAGATTCTCAGAAAGGTGCTTCTTGGGCACTTGGCTACTCTCGAAGCAAAAGGATACAAGAGAGTGGTTAGAGAGTTCTACAAGAATATGCAGTCTACCTTGAATGCTTCTGGTGCTACTGAAAAGATTACAACTCGCCTTAAGGGGATGATGGTAACCATCACAACTAATGACATCAATGAAGTTATGAAATTAAAGCGGGAAAGCTTAAGGTGGTGTATGGTATAAACATCGCAAAGGAACTCTCACAGATTCTGAAGGGAACAAATTGGTTTTTGGGAAAACTAGTCAGAGGGGCAAGTAAGGAACCTGTCTCCTCAGCACCGAGTTTTGATGTACATGCTGACAAGGGTGGTTTTACCCCGACCATATCATCGAACCACTATCAAGCTATGTGATCAGTGGACAACGACATGCATTCTGAAGAAGACTCTCATGTGTTATGGGACATTGATTCTGCATCACTTGGCTACTTGCAAGTTTCCTTGTCATGGGGGTTTGATTACACTTCTGGCCCGCAAACTCTCTAAAACCCCTACTGATGAAGACAAACCAATCAGTCCAGAACTCATCAATACTCTCACTCTTTCCAAGATGTCCATCAAACCTGATGCAGATGGAACTTTTTCTGTCACTAAGAAAATCAAAGGGAAGGTGCCTCAGAGGGATGATTAGTTGCTCGGATAACTGCTATGGAAGAAATGTTGGAAGAAATCAACGAGCAGATGACTGATTTTGAAGATAAAAGTGATGGAAACTCTGGACCAGATTGCTACTTCACTTCCTGAGCCAGACACTAATGATGAGTGATGCACTCAACTGCCTGATGCCCCTAGGACATGCATTTGCATTTTGAGCACTTCAAGGTTTCCTGCATGCTTCCTCTTCTAGTTTTACATGTTGGTTCTTCTGTTGGTTTTTACTTTGGTTTCAGTGCTGAACTATGTTATGTTTTAAGTTCTATTCTCGGATATTTGGTTCTATTTCTGTTTCTGGATATTGCTGGACATTATGCTTTTGATCCTAAATAGATGATCTTATGCTATGCTTACCTATTTATCTACCCTTTACCCTGATGATTTTTGTTGATGCCAAAAAGGGGAGAAATGTTATGTCTTTTGTTGATGTTGAATCATATTATATGGATGATTCTTGAACATATTTGCAAGAAGTTGGTGCTATTTGCAGGGGGAGTTCTTTAGGCTAAGCAGACTAGCCAAAGGTGCTTTAAGCACAAAAATATTTTTATAGGGGGGGCAACAAAACAGGGGGAGTGCACTTATACGAAGTGTTTTCTTAACTAATCTTGTTTTTTTCAGGAATCAACACAATATTTGTCATCATAAAAAAGGGGGAGATTGTTAGCCTAAACATGGACTTAACGAGAAGATTAATGCTAATCTATGATTAACCATGTTTAGTATGTTATTATATATTGATTTTGATGATTAACAAAGTAGGTCAAATATGTGGTGTATACACTTGTGTTGATCGAATGTGCAGCTTGGTTTCATAAAAAAATCACACAGCTTGGTGTGAGAACCAGACCCACAGTTAATTGGGCCTCCTCACCTATTCCTTTACACCTTCTTCTTAACCATCACCTAATATCTTTGGAGTAGCCACCCAAATTTTATTATAGGACAAAAATCTGGAAAACCCGTTCTTAAATCCCAATGACTCTGTTTAAGGCAACTGATTAGCGAACCAAAGATATTGGGCCTAGGGGTTTGTCACGGATGGGAAGGTGTTAGGCACCCATCCGTTTTGGGGCGAAATTTGGTGCAATTGCGGAATAATTGCATGCCTTGTAAAAGTTTGTGTTGTGTGGAAACAAATAACGAAATTGAATTGAAATAAAAAGGAAAATAAAAATAATTGGGCTTGAGTTTCCACCACTAGAAACCACCTACGTACTTCGGCGACCGGGTTCAAAGCCCACGTAGTTCTTGTTATGGCATCACAACAATTACATCATCAATAGCATCAGCAACTCACCAACAAATAATAGACAAAAATGGGATTTAGGATTACCTCTTGTAGCCCTCCTCTAGCTCCTTTGTTTCGGTTGTGTTTTCCACCCACTTTTTTTTCCACTTCTTAGCTCAATCTTTGATTCCTTCTTGGTCTACCCTTGCTGCTCTTTGGTTGATGCTTTTCACGAAAATTTTCCAGAGTTTTGCCTAAGAATGTTTCTAGACTGGGAGAGGTACAGTTTCTCCAAGTACTAAAGCTTATGGGGGGTGTATGTGAAAGAGAGATTGTGTCCTTTGGATGTGAATTGGAGGTCCTATTTATAGAGTTCTGGGGAGTTCAGGGGTTGTGCACCTCTTAATGGTTAAGATTCTAGCCTAAAATCTGAGCTAAAATCTTGTAGGATCAAATTAGAAACAAAAATGGGGAAAAATCTGCATTCTGGGCACCCATGACCGCCATGCCTGGCGGTCATCCTTGCATGACCGCCAGATGGCCGCCCGACTCCCCTAGGTTTTACTGGTTCTTTCCTTTTTTGGTCCCCAATCCCCCTAATTCTGCCCTGATTTGATCTAACCGTGTAATTAACCCCTAATCAATCCAGAGAAATCCACTTTTCTTGAGTAGTACTCCTCCTAATCATCCCATAACTGATTGATACACATTAAACCCCCATTTTATGCAAGAATCATACCAAAAGCATATTTACCTTTTAAAGGAAGATTTGATCCTGATTTTTCATGAAAATCAGAGTCAAGACTAGTCTGCAAGTAATGTGTTTATGGGCTAATCAACTCTAGAGAATCTATATCCTATTAACTTGGGCCTCTAAATTTATTCCTAACCAAAAAGTAAATCATCTCATTATAATTGGATTGGAATTAATAATAAAACCCAAATAAATAGAATAAAACATATTTTAGTACATTAGACCTTAATATATATTTTTATCCTATGATTAAATCATCTCATTAATCCTAAGATTCAAACACATAAAAGGTTTAAATTGCCAAAATATATAAATTCTAGTAAAATAAATTTTAATCATGCCTTAACCAAATACCGAATCATCTCATCAGTCTCAAGGCCCAAGTATGTTTAAAATCCAATTTAGCAGAACATCCGTTGGTCAAATTTGGGTGTTCACATATGCCCCTCGTTGATGAGTCCTTAGAAGTTAAGGACGAAACAACGCAAGAAAAGGAACAACCAAATTTGAATGATTGATGTAAGTGGTGTGTGTCAAAGGTTGAAGCATCCCATGCTCCTCCTCGGGAATCTTCTCATCCCAAAGGTTTGTGAGGAATAAGCCCTCGGTTTTTTAGATTGTGAGGACTGGGTCCTCGGTTTGTGGTTTGCGAAGATCTGGTCTTCGGCTTGCGGGGATCATCTCATCCTAGATTGTGGCTTTCGGGAATCATCTCATCCCAGGGTTTCCAAGAACTGGGTCCTCGGCTTGTGATTTGCGAAGATCGGGCCCTTGGCTTGTGTTTGCGGGGACTGGATCCTCAATTTTAATTTTGCGAGAAACGGGACCTCGGCTTTGTGTTTGCGGGGACTGGGTCCTCGACTTTGGTTTTGACAGGGCAAAGAGAGGCCTATTGATGACCGAGCCACTCTTAGACTACTCCTTACCTCACCGCCTCTCCTTGTCACTTAAAGGGTGCTTGGCTTTAGGTTTGCGGGGACTGGGTCCTCGACTTTGGGTTTACTCAACCCGGGATTACTCATATCTAGGTCTGCTTATCTCAAGGTTTGCAAGAACTGGGTCCCGGCTTTGGGTTTGCTCATCTCAAGGTCTGCGAGAACTGGGTCCCGACTTTGGGTTGGTTTTCTTAAAGTTTACTCATATCTAGGTTTGTTCATCTCAACTCAGGATTATGAGGACTGGGTCCTCGGGGTTTTGGTTCACTCAACTCAAGGTTTGCGAGAACTGGGTCCTGGCTTTGGGTTCGCTCCTCTCTTGGTTTCCTCACATCTAGGTTTGCTCAAGGTTGCAAGAACTAGGTTCTTGGCTTTGGTTTTTCTCGTCTCAAGGTTTGCGAGAACTAGGTCTCCAGCTTTAGGTTTGTTTATCTCTGAGTTTGCTCCTCTCAAGGTTTGCAAGAACTAGGTCCCTGGCTTTGGGTTTGCAAGAACTGGGTCCTTGGCTTATAGGTTTTTGGGTTTATCTCAACTCGGGATTGCGAGGGCAGGGTCCTCGGATTTTCGCTTTCCATGGATTCCGTTCCATGGCCTGATTGCCTCATCTCTAGGTATCTCAGGTTCTCTAATTGTCTAACTGGTCTGGGAAAAGTGCTGTCTCGCGGTTTGGTTTGTCTATGGCTTATGTGCCTCATGTTTCCGGGTTCCCTAGCGGGTTTGAAAGAAATGGGGCACATCATGCCCCTTGCCAAGGTGGGGGCACATCATGCCCCTGGTTCGATTTTCTCGAGGTGGGGCATGATGCCCCCAGCAACATCAAGTTGTGGGTTCAGAAAGGTGGGATCTAGTATTCCCCTAGTTCATAATCACCCCGGGTGTCTCATCCCAAAAACAAATTTTTCAACAAAGAATCGAGCAGGTGGGCTTGTCATGCCCCTGGAAATTCATCAGTCAAGGTGGGGTAACGTACCCCTGGAAACTAAGCAAAATGGGGTTACAGTGCCCCTAATCCTCGGTTATCAGAAAATTAACGTTTAGCAGATTCCATAGGTGATCACTCAATTCAAGCAACTTCTCTTATTATTCGGGACTCAAAAAATATGCATATAGAGGTTTAGTTTCAGAGAAAAAGCCATTCTGGGGTGCGGGGTCCGCAAAAAAACGAAGAGGGGATCAAAATGGAGGTGGCGGTCATGTGGGGAACCGCGCTAGAGCCAGGCGGTCATATAGGGATAACCGCTAGGGCTGGCGGTCTTCCCGCCATGACCGCCGACTCCTGTGCGGGTTTAAAACCCCTTTTTCCCTCTCTCTTTTTTATTTCACTCCAAAACACCCCCCAAAATATCAAAACCTCTCAATTTTCTTGCCCCAAAACATTCTAGAGTTCTTCTCATGCTCCCTCATTCCGCCTCCATGGCATCAACATCATCTAATCTTCCGAAATCGGGGGAAGAGTCTATGAAGAAATATTGCCCAAATTCCAATCCGGAGGAGAATATGGATTTGTTGTTAAAATTCCATAGCAGACACAACTCTACTCAACTCCACAAAGTCCAAGTAAGTGATTTTCAACACCAAAAATCCATTAAATCCTCATTATGATTGAATTTCAAGTTTTATGCCCATATGCCCCTTGAATTTTGAATTTATGTGATGCATGCTGTGTTTGATTGTTTAGAAATGCTACTAAGATATCTATAATGCTTTCTCATATGCTCATTTTATGGATCAAATACAAGAAATCACAAATTGGGGGTTTAGGGCTCCTGGCAAATTTTGATGATTTTATATGATTCGGATGTTGTTTTGTTGTTATGAATGCATATAATTGATGGTGGGTGACTGGGTATTGATGGGCTTGTCCCAAGTTTGGTCAATTTTGAACTTCATCGAGGCGGGTTTTGTGAATTTCTTGTGTTTTGACCTGTAAATAAAATTGTGTTTTGATGCTGACATGATGTTAGCGTGTAATCCCATCCCCATGATGCATGTCTTCATGTATGTGGTCTTGGTTATGTTTTGCCGAGCCTGAGTTGGCGTGAGCATTGACTTCTTTTGGTATATCTACATAGGATCCCAACAAATGGCAGCGGAGCCATGTTGTGGCTAATACTCGCCATCTCATTCTAACGCATGTGAAGAAGAATAAGCCCGTCTAAGATATCATCAAGAGAGTCGGCTTGTGGGATTTCTTCTGTACTTTTCGAGGGGACAGGGTTGATTTGCAAGCGGTATCAACTTTAGGCGAGAGATGGTGGGACACCACCAATACCTTTCACTTGGCCTGTGGGGAGATGACGATGACCCTTTCAGACTTCTCTCATATCACCGGACTGTTATTCCAGAGCTCACCGGTTGTCTTTGATCAGTAGCTGGGCATTGAGGGATTTCAGGAGCTAGTGGGCCTTGTTCCTCGGTGGGCCCATCATGGTGAGGTACATCCCAAGTGGTTACAGGATGCCTTTCTAGACAGCCGATATTTTGGGACGGTAGAGCAGCGAGTTCGGGGATTGATTTTGGTGAGCATGTGCAAGATTCTCTTTGCATCTGGCAATGACCGGGTTAGATATGACTTGCTAGCGTCACTTGTCCCTCTGGACAAGCCACAGATTGACTGGGCCTCAGCGGGCTTTGCGAATGCCTATAGAGAGATGACCAACTTCTCTCGGGTTACCGCCAAGTACTTCTAAGGCTCAACTTGGATCTCGAAGGTATGTCATCTATCCTCTTCTTTTTTATCCCGTTTAGTCATCCCCCTTTCGCAGGTGTGGGGCCAGGAGTACCTCGAATTATCCGCTCCAGCGTTGCCATCTGACGAGGAGATGTGGCCTGTTTCTTTTCGCTGGGGTTCTCAGAATTGGGGGACTCGGAGTCACGCTCATGATTGGGAATGCGCTCGGCATCACATAGATCGGATGGCCATATTGGGCACGGTATTTTCTCTTCCCCATCTTGATTTGTCCTTTTTTGAGATTCCCCACTTTTCTTTCTCTCACAAAATATTTGTCGGCAGATCCGGTTCACTCCTTTCAAGGCTTATCAAGATAGGCTGGTGGGCGATGGCGCTCTAGCCTTAGATATGGATCAGTTCTGGTGCTTGGTTGGTTATCCCGACATGCGGGTATGGTACCTTGGAGAGCGCATTTATGCAGAGACTCTGGGTAAGCCACGGGTGGCATTCGATCCGCTGCTCTCCATGCGAGACATTAACGAGCGGGGTGAGGTCACCGAATATGACCACTTGGATTGGCATGCTGATGATTTGGCCAGCTCTTGTGACTACTTCTCCTTCATCAGCACGCTCTTGATGTCTCGATTAACTACTCTAGAGGCAGGAGGATCGTGACTAGTGCGGGCCCTTCTTGACAGAGTTCAGCTCCCAAGAAGAAGAAGGGTACCAAGGCATCTTCTTCCACATCTGGCCCTGTTCTCCCGGCTTGCGAGGCTAACTATGAGTCTTTTGACGATGTCTATAGATGCTGCCAGGTACCTGTCACCGAGGATCTCCCTCCCAATTTTCCACCTTTCCGGCTGACATTACTATGGTATCTCCTTGATCATTACACCAAATATTCCCTCTTTCCATAATCTGACTGACTTTTCTCTACTGGTGACAGGTCTCGGCCGCTGAGTGATGCGTTTTATTTACGCGTGACTTTTTCAAATTTATAATTCTTGATCAATTCATTACACGACACAAAAATAACTCACGAGTAAACGCAACGATTGTTAACTGCAAGCGCACAGTGTACTATGTAGTGTAGTAGTCTAATCAAGGTCGATCCACGGAATAAGGGAAATAAGTACTAGCTAATGTCACAACTTATGATTATCTAGGCAAATCAAATTAAAGATAGTGTAGGGTGATGTCGACTAGGTTCGAAGGAAAAGAAATAAAATCGCAAACTTAATCTAAAGTGAAGTTCTATCAATATCTAAAGCAATCTAGAAAATCGGGTTCACACAATTACTATCTAGGTTTATTATGCATGGATGCCGATTTCTCCTATTGATGTGTGACTGTGGGCAATTGTTTCTAATGTCTTAATCCTCAGCTCTCGCATGTTGAATCAAATATTCAGCAAAGATTACTACCTAGCTCTCGCATAGCCTAGCATCGATACTAAACTCATTAAGCACAAAACAATCAATCAAACCCTAAGAAACTATCAGCTCTCGTATATTTTAGCATCAATCAATCTATGTTCTTCTAGGTATCATCATATAAATCACGCAGCTCTCGCATATTGCAATCAATAAGAATCAATCCAAAGTACATAATAAATTCGGCACACATAGATTGAACAATCAACACAATCAATTAATTAGACATCAATCCATAGATAATAAAACCATAGAAGTAATTGGCTACATCCCTAATCCTAGATTAAAGAATTAATTCATCATAATAAAATAACAAATCATCAAAATCTCACAAGAATTCATCAAGTAAACAATTAAACAGAAAGAAAATCGAATAAAAGAGAAAGTAGTGAAGTCGGGTAGCCGATTTGTGTTGGTGATGATGGCGTCGACTTGTGCTCCTCTGGTGACGACTTCTGCTGCAATCGGACTGGTGATTCTGTGACTTTAAACCTTCAACTCTTGCTGGAAAAAAGTTGAATTGTTGTGGAAAATAACCTTTGAAATTGGATGAGAAATTCAGCACAACCTAGAGGATCCAAAAGAGTGAAAACCCTAACCCTACTAGTGTGTGTGACCTAATAACTAACCAATTCGGCAGAGCTTCACCCTCTGACTTCTGCCACCTGAATAAGTCGACCTAGGGGGTCCTTTTGTACAGTTTTTAGCTGCTGGGAGTTGGTGGGGCTCTCCTTCTTTGAATGGAAATTGAATTCTTGACTTGCACTCCAAGTTGGACTTTTGCCTGTTTTCTGACCCGAAACTTGCACGCCACTTTACTCCTAGAAGATGTCCGAACTAGGCATTGGGCTCTTCTACAAAGTTCTCGATAATTCTCTTTTCTTTATTTCCATAAAAATAACTCTTCAATTGGACTTCTGTTTCTCAAGATATCACCGAAACACTGAGCCTAGGTCGGCACAGAAAAATGCATTCTGGGCTGGATTAAAATAATTACTGCTCCTTGTAGACTTGTCCAAAAATTATGAAATTTAATCCATAGAAATATATGGAAGTCTAGTGTCGTCTCCAATTAGTCTCACTTAATTTCAATTTCTAGAACTCCCGAAATCATCAAAATAGTCGGCTGTACTCACTGCAAAAAGTTTCCTAAATTGGGCTTGGTTTCCAAACTTGGCTAAAAAGTTTCCATTCTTCAATAAAAACGATAAATTCCTAATAAAAACACTTAATCAGCAAAATTGAAGTACTAATTGACACAATGCATGAAAACACATAATAATATAAAGATTATACACATAATCGATCAAGAAAACCTAGAAAGAGCCATTCAAAACCATCATAAAAACACTAACATTTAGATGTTATCAAATCTCCTCAAGTTAACTTTGCTTGTCCTCAAGCAAATTAATCAAAATAAACCAAATGAGGGTTTTGAAAATCTCCACCAAATCCCATAATCAACAAGAATTCATATCAAGACTTCCAAGATATTCACCAAGAGCTTATGAAAAACATTTAAGATCAAATGCCAAGAAAGAAAAAAAATCTCATGAAAAAACATCCATGCCATAGTTAGACTTACCCGCACAAGCTTTCACACAAATCACTTAGCAAAAATCGATTTCCCATATGCTTGCAAGAATGAATTGACGTCATGAAAATTTGAAAAACTAGTCCCATAGACAAATTCCAGAACTTAACTCCACTATTGAATAAACACTCTCAAAAAGATCAATAGAACTTTACAAAGGATTGTAATGGGGTCTTGGGTGAAGGATGATCAAAGAAAAGGTATATAGGAAATTAAAGTTCAAAAATTCACTTAAGAAAAGATTGCAATATGCATTATCAAGAAATTGAAAAGAATTCTCAAAGTGCAAGTCTTGAAGAAACATCCATCATGTGATCATCAAAAGAAAATTCAACTTGTTTCAGGAACACTGATTGTGCAATTTCCATCTCTTTTTTTGATTTTTTTCTGAATTTTTTTCTTCTTTTTTTTTTTGAATCGACTTTGTTGATTTTCTTTTCGTTTTCTTTTTTTTTCTGCACTTGACGTTCCATAACATACTTGAAACAATTGAAAGTGCAGTCATCTTCAATGCATAGATCTTCTTGGATGTGAAAAGATATGGTACAATTGCACTTATCATAGAAAGAATCTTGATAAAAACATAGAACAAAATTCTCTTAAGGAACTTTGAAAAATAGGGTATGGATAATGAAAGAAAAGAATGGTAGCTATAAGGCTTCAAAGGGTTAAAGGTGGGTAAATGTGGGTAATGAAAGAAAAATTAGCTACCATGATTTAGGCTCAAAGGGGTTAAACAAGTGATAATGATAAAGGATAGGCTTTTTATTGGCTTGTTGGTTCAAACAAAGAATGCCTAAATCATCTCTTTCATTGAGCATTTATGAGAAAAATTCACTTTGAAAAGTTATGAAAACTTGTTCTAGGACATGTATGTGACGCCAAAATCTTGAAAAATAATGCATAGGGTGTCGAAAAATGCTAAAGAATGCTAGAACTTGCATGAATTCATCATAACTAAGCATGAACACAAGATCAATAAAAAAATCAAACTTCTTGCATCTAAAAGAAAAAGATTTCAAAAAGTCAAAGTAACTCTCTTGGTTATCCATCAACAAAATCATCTTGATCATAGAATGGTGGGTTTGAAAACAATTTAAAAAACATATTTTTTTTTTTTTAGTTTTTCCGAAATTTTTTATTTTTTTTGTCGATTTTTTTGTTTGAAAATGATGTTGAAAAACAATTTTGAAAAAAATTTGAAAAATAATTTTGAAAACAATTTGAAAAATAATTTTGAAAACAATTTTGAAAAAGTAATGGCTTTTGGCTAAGTAATTTAGAATAAAAAATATGCATACTCAATATATTAAAGTCAAAAACATGCTTTTTATTGACACTAAACAAACAAAAAATAAACAAATTGCAAAGAAATTTGTTCCCCCTCCTCAAACTTAAATCGGACAATGTCCTCAATGGCCAAGAAAGAAAAGAAACAAAGGATAAAAAGATAGGCACATAGGAGAGGCACTCTTCTCAAACTTAGATTGAAACACATATAGCACATAACAAAAGATAATCCAAGCGAGAGAGAAAGTAAGATGCAACCATAAGAAAGATAGAGAAATCGAAATTGCATTGCCACTAGGTGTTCATGACACCAAAATTAAACACATTTGACATGAAATTTAAATTGCCACGAGGATGACTAGCATTGACTGCATCCTATAAAAGTAAAGACATAAAGCAATAAAAACACAACACATAGAAGGATGATGCATGAAACTACTCGGCAAGTTTGTTCTCAATATTCTCTAGCTTCTTCCTAAGTTGCGTGTTGGTCTTCTCTTGTTCAACCAATTTACTGCACATAACTCTCCATAATTTATCAACAATGTCAGCCAACTTATCCATTTGAGAGAGTAATTCGCCGATGGTCTTGTTGAGATTGGCGATGCCATCGACTTGAGCTTCCCATCCCATGAGAAAGTCGAAGATGTTGGAGGAATCGGACTCCACGGATGATGTAGACGATGGTGGCTTACGGTGGATAGGTTGTGTGCTAACTCAAAAGCATTCCTCATCAACCTCTTCTTCATCACTAAAAGGATATGGATCAATGGGTTCATGGAGTTCTAGGGCCATTACTGTGGCAACATGCTTATGCACAGTCTTAATTGCGGGATTAGAAGGGGTCAAAGTGTAGGGATCTAGATTAATTCCTAAGAATTTCGCGATATGAGTGATCAGCCCTCCACATGCTATATGAGCAAAATTTTGCAGCAACCAAAGTCCTCCATTGAGTTTGTACCCGTGTACCATGCAAAAGATTACAAAAAGCTCATCACATTGCACCTTGTGTGCATCTTTGGTTCTTCCAAAGAAAAAGTGTGCTAAAACTCTGTGTAAATACCTCAGTGCATTGTCCTTAATGCACAAGTCACTAGCTAAGCCCTTCAAGCGTGCATATGAAGTACTGCAAAGTGTATTCGACATGACACTTGCGTTAAAGCCACAACTAGGAAGTCGCCATCCTTCGGCATCAAAACCAAAAATCTTGTTGAAATCAATTAAGCTCATCTCATAATCTTTCCTTGCAAGCCGAAACTTGAAATAGCTGGAATCATGAATGTCCTTTAGATCCACGTCATACCCAAAAGTAGCAAGAAACTCATAAGTAAGCTCCTCATATGACGGCTCCTTAATCTTGCAAAAATCGACTAGTCCAATGTTGGAAAGGTACTTGCCAATCGGCTCCTCAAGATTGTAAGATTCAACCACCTCAAAATCAATGTACCTCTTAGGAATCAGAGGCCTCCGAATCAGCTTGTCAAACCTAGCGCGATTCTCTTCAGAAATCCATCCTGGATTGTACTCGGTAAACTTAGGCATAGGCATAAAGCGCGGGGTATAGTCGGTGATGGTGAAGTTGGGTCGGCAAGGGTTGGTGTTGTTCTTGGGAAAAATCATCTTGAACTAGGACTAAAGAGGGTAGGAGACGAAAAGAAAAACCTAAAGGGTGCTAGGGAAGTAAAATCGGCACTAGGGTATATGGACGTCTAGAGCTTGAATGTTTTTGGTGTGGAAAACTATGGGGGGTATGGGTGTGTATTTATAGGCTCTGGAGGAGGTGGAAAAAAAGGGGTGTTGGTGCCGACTTCTAGTCCTATGGGTACTAGGAATCCTCCACAAACTAGTATTCAAAGTAGGTGTGTTCTAGGAATCCTATTTCTCCAAGGATTATAAAATCCCTAAAAATAAAATAAAAGACTAAATCTTAGTCCTAAAAACTAAAGGAATACTAACCTATATATATAATTTGGTGGGTGTAGGACTAACTAAAAAAAATCGCAAAGGAGTGGTCATAAAAAAAAATCCAAGTCACTGAAAGGCCGCCTCGTGCTCTCGAGTCGGTGCGCCTTTGGAGCAGATTGGGTGCTCCTGGGTGTGCCCTCGGGTGTGCTGGTTGGTGCACCTGCGGGTTCGCTTGCGGGTGTGCCGATTGGTGCGTCTGGGTGTGCTCGGGTGCGCCTGTAGGTGCGTCCTCGGGTCGGTTGGTGCACGCTGACCTGCGTGTTGGCGCGCCTTGGTGCGCGCTGATGCGCGGGTTGGTGTACCTTTCCTAGCCCGTGGGCGCGCTAATTGTCCTCCTATTGCGCCACGGTGCACTAATCGGTATATCCTATCCCAACTTTTTTTTTTGTTTTTTCGATTTTTTTATGTTTTTCTATTTTTTTGACTTTTATCTTTTTAATAAATTATGAAAAAAATGAAAAATCCTAGGGTGCTAGAGAAAATCCTAAAAACTAATCCTAAAAATTTTCCCCTCGAATTTAGCCTAAGTGTGTTATGAGCTTGCCATCGGAGTCTAAGGGTAAGTGCTAAATGTATATGAATGAATCAAAAACAAATAAAATCCAACAAAGCATTCAAGCAAATCATCACACAAATTACGCAGAAAAGTAAAAGTTTGAGTTTAAAAAAAGCTTCTCTGTTTAATTTGATGAAGAATTCGTCTTGACCCTCCTCAATATGGTTGATCTCTCCTCGAAAAAATTCCTTCTTTCTTGCAATCTATATAGACTCAAAAACAAAAACAAAAACTAATAAAAATAAAAGACTCAAAACACTAAACTACCTTAAATTGTGGGTTGCCTCCCACACAACGCTTCTATACTGTCGTCTTAGCTGGACTGGATGGATGGGCGATTATGGTGGATCATGAAGCTTTTCGGTGAATCGCCTCCCATGAAAATCGCCTTGATTGTAGACATGATTAAAATTGCTCTCAGCTTTCGGAATGTATCCCATGCGATATAGATAATCGATGAACTCGGCAAACCAAGGAGGTTTCTTTGTACAAATCGCATTGACCATGGCGAGGTAATTGTCCGGTAGTGCTTCTTTGATCGGCTTCTCCTCTTCTTGCTTCTCGTCTTTCTCTAATTGCAATCTTGATAAATGATCAGCAACTAAATTCTCCGTTCCTTTCTTGTCCTTGATCTCTAGGTCGAATTCTTGCAACATAAAAATCCATCGAAGAAGTCTCGGTTTCGCATCTTTCTTCTGGAGAGAATACTTCAGTGCAGCATGGTCCGTGTGAACAATCACCTTGGAACCCAAAAGGTAACTCCTGAACTTGTCAATTGCGAATATAACTGCTAATAACTCCTTCTCCGTAGTTGCATAATT
Organism: Turnera subulata; assembly: GCA_028386065.3. Lineage (NCBI taxonomy): Eukaryota > Viridiplantae > Streptophyta > Magnoliopsida > Malpighiales > Passifloraceae > Turnera > Turnera subulata. The sequence continues at coordinate 175,664 of JAKUCV010004362.1, forward strand.
AACTTGAGCATCATCTAGAGTCTTGCTTGCATAATAACTGGCGTGCATCTTCCCATCTCGGCGTTGTCCTAAGACTGCGCCTACAGCATAGTTGCTTGCATCGCAAATAATCTCGAACGGAAGTGAATAATCAGGGGGTTGAATGATGGGTACCGAAATCAGCTCCTTCTTGAGCTTGTCGAATGCTTCCATACAGTGTTCATCAAAGACAAAAGGCACATCTTTATTCAAGAGATTGGTAAGAGGTTTAGCCACCTTTGAGAAATCCTTAATGAATCTTCTGTAAAATCCGGCATGGCCAAGAAAACTGCGAATCGCCCTGACTGAATTTGGTGGAGGTAAGGTCTCTATCACATCTATCTTGGCTTTGTCTACTTCAATCCCACGTTTGGAAACTAAGTGTCCAAGAACAATTCCTTGTTATACCATAAAATGGCATTTTTCCCAATTAAGTACCAAATTAGTCTCCTCACATCTTGCAAGTACCTTTGATAGGTTAGATAAACAATCTTCAAATGTCTTTCCGTAGACAGAAAAGTCATCCATGAAAACCTCCATAATCTTCTCTATGTAGTCAGAGAAAATCGCCATCATGCATCTCTGAAAAGAGGTTGGTGCGTTGCACAGCCCAAAAAGCATCCGTCGATAAGCAAAAGTTCCATACGGACAAGTGAACGTTGTCTTCTCTTGATCGTTCGGGTGTATAGGTATCTGAAAGAATCCCGAATATCTGTCCAAATAGCAATAATAAGAACTCTCAAGCATTTGATCATTAAACGGCAGTGGAAAGTGATCCTTGCGTGCAACACTGTTCAGCTTCCTATAATCAATACATATTCTCCATCCTGTAACAGTCCTCATCGGAATCAACTCATCATCCTTGCTCTTGACTACTGTCATTCCTCCTTTCTTCGGTACCACGTGAACTGGGGCTACCCATTCACTGTCAGAAATTGGATAAATAATCCCTGCATCAAGAAGCTTAAGAATCTCCTTTTTCACAACTTCCTTCATATTCTCATTAAGCCTCCTTTGACTTTCAATGCTCGGTTTGCTACCTTTCTCAAGCAAAATCTGATGCATGCAGAATGTAGGACTAATTCCCTTCAAGTCCTCAACAGAATATCCAATAGCTTTTCTATGCTTCTTAAGCACATCAAGTAACATCTCCTCCTCTACTTTACTCAACTCAGCATTGATAATAACAGGACACGTAGAGTCGGGACCTAAGAATGCATACCGTAGCTTAGATGGTAATGGTTTCAGCTCTACCTTTGGCGCGCTCCGAACCTCTTCTTTCTTTTCTTCTCCAATCAACTCAAAGCTCTTGTCGTCGGTCGCTTTCAATGGTGGCGTGGATTGCAAAATTTCTGCACTTTGGGCAATCTCCAAATCGTCATCTTCAGTAGTGCCACTTGTTACCAAGCAATTCAAAAGTGGATCGTCACTACTTGCTACTTTGCTTACTTCCTTCACGGCATCATCAATAAAATCAACTCGGAAACAACTGTCTTCTTTAAGTGGTCCTTCGGTTGCACGGAAGACGTTGAACTCGATTTTCTCATTTCCAATCCTCAAAGTAAGTTTTCCATCACGAACATCAATTTGAGCTCCAGCAGTAGCTAAAAACGGCCTCCCAAGAATGGTTGGCATTTGAAAATCAATCTCCATGTCGAGCACCACAAAATCGACTGGCAGAAAGAACTTCCCAACCTTGATTGGAATATCCTCCAATATCCCTACTGGATATTTAACAGATCGATCCGCAAGCTGAAGAGAGATGGTAGTTGGCTTTAGATCTCCAATATCGAGCTTCTTAGTAATTCGCTTTGAAATAAGACTAACACTGGCTCCCAAATCACATAGAGCTCGCTCAATGCACATAGAACCAATATTGCAAGGAATAGAGAAACTTCCAGGGTCCCTCAGTTTCGGCAGCAACTTGTTCTACAGGATTGCACTGCACTCCTCCGTCAAAGACACTGTCTCGTAATCTTCTAGCTTCCTTTTCCTGGAAAGAATTTCCTTGAGAAATTTAGGATAAGCAGGCATTTGAGAAATTACTTCAGTAAATGGAACATTAATATGCAATTTCTTTAAATGTTCAAGAAATCTCCCGAATTGTTCGTCTTTTTTGCCCTGCTGAAGTCGATGAGGGAATGGAACTGGTGGTTCATAAGCTTTGACTTCAGGCCATATCTCCTCCGGTTGCTCTCTTTTCTGCTTCGCTAGCTTCCACTTGGGAATCCACTTCTCTTGCTCTTGCTTCTTCTCCTCTGCTCCCTTTTTAGGTAACTGCTTCTCCGCTTTCGGTTGCTCATCTTCTTCTTCTTGGTTAATGATGGTGTCGGCTTCCTCTTCTTTAGGTGGATAGGGATCATCTAACTGCTTTCTGCTTCTAAGTGCTACAGCCTTGACTTGCTCTCTTGGATTGACTGGGGGCTGTCCCGGTAGGTTTCCTGGTGTCCTCACGATCGCCTCCGCTTGCTGCGCAAGTTGCGTCTCAAGCATCTTCGAGTGAGTCTCCATATTTGCCATCCGATTGTTGAATCCTTGCATCATCTCCGTTTGCATACGTTGAGTCTCCAATATGGCTTTCATCATAGATGTAAGATCCATGTCTTGATTCATCGGAATTTGCATGCTTGAACTCTTCTGCCCATAATCGTTCCTTTGAAAACCGCCTTGCTGGTTCGGGTTGCTCTCCCGCCATGAGAAATTAGGATGATTCCTCCATTCCGGATTGTATGTGTTGGTGTAGGGTCCTCGTTGTTGTTGGCGTTGATGAATGTAGTTCATCTGCTCAATGGTAAACTCGTCTCTGGTCGGACAATTCATTGAATTGTGTCCAACACCTGCACATTTATCACAAATTAAACTAGGCATAACAACAACAACACATGATTTTACCAGCTGACTCAAAGAATCTAGCTTCGAATTAAGCATTGTCACTGTCTCCACTTCCAGAATTCCAGCTACTCGCTTGTTGTTTGCACGTGAAGAGCTCTGGTAACTGTTACTCGCCATCCTCTCCAATTTCTAATACGCCACATCTGGTGCTTGTGCCATGAATGCCCCTCCTGAAGCTGCGTCCAAACTCATGCGCAAAGGCTCATTTAATTCATTAAAGAACAATTGAACTACAAGCCATTCGGGTAATCCATGTTGTGGGTATCCTTGAATAAGATCCTTGTAACGTTCCCATGCTTCACAGAAACTTTCTCCATCGTATTGAGTGAATGATGTAATCTTGCTCCGGATACGTGCTGCTTTATCAGGTGGATAGTATTTTTTAAGAAAAGCCTTTGACAGCTCGTCCCACTAGTTGTAGCTGTTCCTGATTTCAACCACTTCTTAGCCTTGCCTTGCAAAGAAAACGGGAAAAAGCGAAGTCGAATTGCATCATCAGTCGCTCCATTGATCTTGATCAAATCACAAATCTCCGTAAATGTCTGTAGATGTTGATTCGGGTCCTCATTATCCAAGCCTCCAAATTGTTCCTGTTGTACCATGTGAATGAGTGCTGTCTTCAGTTCGAAATTGTTGGCATTGATCACTGGCCTTGCAATGCTCGACTGCACGATATCCAAACTCGGTGTTGCGTAGTCACGCAATGTCTTGTTTCCTTCTTCTGCCATGATGACTGTCTCGAAATTATCTGCTAGAACTTCTGCTTCCTCTTCTATTTCAGTGTCTTGAAGAAACTCCATTGGCTATACGACTTGCTTCTGCTTTCGCTTGCTCTTGTCGCGCAACTGCTTGTGTAAGGTTCTCTCGATCTCCAGATTGATCTCACGAATTGGACTCGATGAAGCACTGCGTCTCGTCTTGGGCGTCAACCAAAATCGACAACACTAAATAAAAAAAACAAAAATCGATTAAAATAAAATAAAAGAAATAAAAGAAACTAATGCGAAAAATAAAACCTAAAGTAATCTAGCTGCAATCTCAATAGTATTAAAACCGTTTGTTCCCCGGCAATGGCGCCAAGAAAGCTTGATGCGTTTTATTCACTCGTGACTTTTTCAAATTTATAATTCTTGATCAATTCACAACACGACACAAAAATAACTTACGAGTAAACGCAACGATTGTTAACTGCAAGCGCACAGTGTACTATGCAGTGTAGTAGTCTAATCAAGGTCGATCCACGGAACAAGGGAAATAAGTACTACCTAATGTCACAACTTATGATTATCTAGGCAAATTAAATTAAAGATGGTGGGTGATGTCAACTAGGCTAGAAGGAAAAGAAATAAAATCGCAAACTTAATCTAAAGTAAAGTTCTATCAATATCTAAAGCAATCTAGGAAATCGGGGTTCACACAATTACTATCTAGGTTTATTATACATGGATGTCGATTTCTCCTATTGATGTGTGATTGTGGGCAATTGTTTCTAATGTCTTAATCCTCAGCTCTCGCATGTTGAATCAAATATTCAGCAAAGAATACTACCTAGCTCTCGCATAGCCTAGCATCAATACTAAACTCATTAAGCACAAAACAATCAATCAAACCATAAGAAACTATCAGCTCTCGCATATTTTAGCATCAATCAATCTATGTTCTTCTAGGTATCATCATATAAATCACGCAGCTCTCGCATGTTGCAATCAATAAGAATCAATCCAAAGTAGATAATAAATTTGGCACACATAGATTGAACAATCAACACAATCAATTAAATAAACATCAATCCATAGATAATAAAACCATAGAAGTAATTGGCTACATCCCTAATCCTAGATTAGAGAATTAGTTCATCATAATAAAATAGCAAATCATCAAAATCTCACAAGAATTCATCAAGTAAACAATTAAACAGAAAGAAAATCGAATAAAAGAGAAAGTAGTGAAGTCGGGTAGCCGATTTGTGTTGGTGATGATGGCGTCGACCTTTGCTCCTCTGGTGACGACTTCTGCTGCAATTGGACTGGTGATTCTATGACTTTAAACCTTCAAATCTTGCTGGAAAAACGTTGAACTGTTGTGGGGAATAACCTTTGAAATTGGATGAGAAATTCGGCACCACCTAGAGGATCCAATGTTAGAATAAGTGCCCTACGCTAGAGGGGGGTGAATAGCGTTTTATGAACAAAATAAAAAACTTGCAGGAAATAATTGCGGAATTGAAAGAATGAAGGACACACCGAATTTTATACTGGTTCACACACACAACTTGTGTCGCTAATCCAGTCTTCCGAGAGACTCTCTCGAAGATTTCACTATCTACGTTAAGCTTTCGAGTGCTTAACAAACCGTTTACCACCTGAGAGTTCAAGTCACATGAACCTCAACACTCTTGCTTGAAGATACCTCACTTCAAGACTTCTCACACAGAAAGAAAACCCTCTTCCTATGAATCACAACAAGGGAACAAACCTCCCTTCAAGTGTATAACAACACTCACACACTCAAAACAGAAACTCTCTCAAAGAGTGGATATTGAGCAACAAATTAAGCACTATAAGGCAACTCTCTCAATTCTTAAGAATATTAGCTCATAAAAACTTGTATGAATGTGTATCAATGAATGAATAATGTATGGAGAGTTGATTGTTGATAAACCGAGGTGTAAATGCCTTATTTATATGTCTAAAAACTTATATAACCGTTGGAGAATCATTTCAAAACACCTTTAGACAAAACAACATAGAAAGATGCAAAAGGTTTCTGCTTAAGACGGCACAACATCGATGTTTAGCACTAGAACATCGATGTTTGGCCAGTAAATATGAATTGTTGGGCCAACGGTTACTAAAACATCGATGTTCTAAACTTAAACAACGATGTTTTGGTCCAACGGTCACTAAAACATCGATGTGTTAAACTTGAACATCGATGTTTTGGAGCACTGCCAAAACAATTTAAAACAATGAACAGTAGAACATCGATGTTTAAACTGTGAACATCGATGTTTGAACAGTGTTTCTGCAAAACATCTTGAAATGCAATCGGTCAGGAGAACATCGATGTTTGGGATGCCAACATCGATGTTTTGAGCTACTGCCGCTTTTGATAAACCTTTTAGAAGGCAAGAACATCGATGTTTAGAAACACAACATCGATGTTTAGTGCTTAAAAACCATTTTTATGATTGATAAAAAAAAAAGCTATGCATGAGAAAAAATTGATTATGTTTGAGCTAACATCTTAGAAGAATTTGAGTATTAACCTTTTACAATTAGGTTCCTAAATCTTCTTGTGCTTCAATTCTTGTGCTTCAATTCTTGTGCTCTTCTTCACTTTACATTTCTTCTCTTTGAGTCATTTCTTTTTGCTTCGGGAGTGATTTATTTTTACCTCGGGTTTGTCGTCATTTTGAATCAATGTCCGGTTTGTCAATATCAAACCTGTATGAGACAAGGAGGCATTAGCAAAACACTATTTCTAACAATTTCCCCCTTTTTGATAATGACAAACCAAGAAGAGTATATGTCAAGTGTATGGATTCAAAATGAGGTTAATTCCCCTACGTTTATCAAAACGTGATTCCCCCTAACTTGATGCATATACGTATACTCTTATTTATTCTTCCCCCTTTTGGCATTAGCAAAAAAGAATAACAATGGCAAACTAAAGATTAAATTGAAGAGACATAATCAAAAGATAGCAAAAGAGTCGATACTCCCTGAACATCAATGTTTTGATACGGAACATCAATGTTGCATGCATTCTGTCAAAGTTTTGAGCATGCACTACACTGAACATCGATGTTTGGCTCTAAACATCGATGTTTTCAGCCTCTGGTCCGATTTGGCGCAGGCTGAACTTCATCAAACATCGATGTTTGGTTTCTAAACATCGATATGAGCTTACTTGGCAAGTCTTATTCCCCCTATATTTTTGCCTAAATGAGGGGTACCTGCAAAAACGACTTAGAAGACACTCCGACGCTCAAGTTAGTAGAAGATAATACAATAAAAATACAAATTAGATCAATGTAGAGTGATTCTTTCTTTACAGTTTTAGTAATTTCGTCATGGCTTACGTCAGCAATCCTCTCGAGAATTCCACATTCTTTCAACATGAAATCTTGTACATGCCCTTACCGTTATCATGTCTGCTTATAAATACCAACCTCATGCTTGGCAAAGCATATCTCAAACCATGGACTCACCACTAAGGACTAGAACTACCTCTGATTCGGAGGAGTAAAGTTATACTTTTGGTGCACCTCTCTTTGGTGGTTCCGATGTTGAGGAAAAGGTGAAGAAACCTCGCAAGCGGAAGAACATCCCTGGTCAGATGGAAGACACGGCCATATCTCGCAAGCGTCAAAAGAAGCTGGTCATCAAGGAAACTGGTGATGCGAAGGGCAAGGGGGTAGCTCTCAGTAGCACACCACTGCAGACCCTGGGGCATCTGAACTTAGACCTGAAGAAGATCAGCTCTGCTGTGATGCAAATCGAAATAGCCTGTATGGGACTTTCCTCCCTGGTTGAGAATGTCCGCCAACATGTAAAGGAACTGGAGAAGCAAATGACTTCATAGATTGCTTCTATTGTATTATTTTATGAATGAATAAATAAGTAGTTCCTTTTTCTTAATCAAGCTTGTTTTTAAATGTAAATGGTAGGAATGATATAAGATCCAATAAAATCAAGCCTGTTATTAGTAACAAAAAAGAATATAAGTGGTGAAATCACGAATTTCTAGCAATAATAGAAATCAAATATTCCTTAATAAAACGATGTTCATTATTTGTGTAAGCCAAAAAAAAAATGACGTCATAATGCACGGCGAATTAATGACAATAATTAGCAACCACTTGTTCATAAACCCCACATGAGCAAAAAGCGACTTTTGGGATTCGTATCCCTTTATTGAAGAGCCAAGATAGCCAGGGTGAAAAAGTAATGCATGTGAGAAGTGAGCTAGAAAACACAAGTGTTTGTTGTCTGAAAACATGCAACATGACAAGAGTAATAATGTAGACAGTGGTAAAGATTTTCAAAAAGAGAGGAGCCTTGAGGAGCGTATACAATTTGTAGTTTTGTGAAGAGAGAGGTTTGCTTTACCGTTTATCAAAAAATAGGTAGGGTCTAGACTTTGAAAAATAGGTAATCGTATTTCTATAAAAGGCAAAGCAATGGTTAGTAGATAATCAAAAGCATTTAAAGAAAATACGATTCAGAGAGAGAGATACTCAAACCACAACAAGAAAAAAATGCTTGCTCCATCATCTGTCTTCTTTATTGAGGGAGACTCCTTAGGAAGAAGGAATCGATTAGCCTATAGCCTGATAAATGAGCAACAAGAGGAGCTGCCAAACGAGCTTGGGAGGATGCCTCGTTTGGTCTTCGTTGACGAGCTCTACTCGTCCCGGTTCTTTGTCACACCCATGGAGGAGACAATCTTCCTGGAGCATCAAAGTGCCCTGCGAGCTTCCTTCTACGGCTCGGCCAATTCCATCGTGTTCTTCATCTCTGACAGACTTCAGGAGTTCAGGCTGGAGCCTTCTTGCCAGACTCTGAATGAGGGCAGCTACTACCAAATTTCAATGACTGCTCAGAGCGTTCCGCGGAAAACTGGCTTACCACCCACTTGGCCAAAAACTCGCCTTCTGGTTTGGAACTGCAGAGGAATCACTAGGCGCTCCAATGAGTTCATACGAACCTTAAGAGATCTGAAGAACCAGTACAAGCCCAACATGGTTCTGCTCACAGAGACCTTGTGGCAGCTTGGAGATAATCACGGTGTCATCCCGCTTCTTTTTCCTTCAACAAACCGGTTTGAACTTCATGGTCAGAACAATTCGGGCGGAATGTGGTTCTCTTGGAATGATAGTATTAGGGTCAATATTGCTAGTGTCCCTAACAGTTTCTCAGTCACTGCTGTACCCAATCGTTAAGACAAATAATAAAAAAATATTTATGCTTTAAGCAATTGTGTCATCTTTTTATGAATGTTCAACGATAAGCTAGTGTTCCTCAACTTGATCGTTTATGCTCTAATGCTATGCTTGATGTGAAAAAGAAACCATCTTGTGCTCTTGGATTGTAACATTTGGATATAAACCTGCTACCAAAAAAAATTTACTTCATGCAAAATTAATTTACTTCTAAGCTCTTTTTCAACCAAGGGAAAATAGGTTGCTCAAGATTCTTCTACCATTACCCAAGAATGATATGTGATGTGCATCAATTAATTAAATAACCATTAAGAGCACTATTAAAAGTATACTAGGAAGAATAGAACGATTTTAACCAAAGGATGAGTGTTTCCAACATTACCACTTATCCTTGCATTCCTACAAGGATCAATTAAGAATTTGGATGCTTCTTTGATCAAGTGCTTGGAGCATCCACTATCAAGGTACCAAAGTACACTTGATGTCTTCAAGCATACCTACAAAACAAATCAATGGGTTTTTGGTACCCAAATCTTCTTGGGTCCTTGAGTGTTAGAGACATAATGGTAATGAGCTTCATCTTGTGCCCAATGCCTATGCCTTGTGAAGCAAACGGGAGCAATATGTCCTATTCTATTGCAATAATGTCAAATAACATTTGGATTGTGCATCCTTCTAGGTTGATAATAGTTACTATATTGCTTATGTTTGTGCATTTTACTAACCTTGTTTTCCATAGGTTGAATCATAGGTTTCCTAGGTTTTGTCTCAACTTTCTTTTTCTTAGGTTCATTTTTGAAACCTACTCCATGTTTAGTTGATTGCAAATTACCTAAGAGAGAATTTAAGTTCTTTTGAGGGGTGTTAAATTTCTTTAGGATTGTTTCAAGTTCTTTAACTTGTTCTTTTAATGTCTCAAATGATGAACACTTCCTAGTTTTTGTTTCAAGTTCTTCCACTCGTTCCTTTAATGACTTACATAATGAGCATTCCTTAATTGGACTTTCTGGTTTATTAGCACTCCTCTTTCCGTAAAACTTATTCTCCTCTTTAAGCTTTTCATTTTCACTTGACACTTTCTCCATATCATTTTCTAGAGTTGCAAGTTGTTTCTTTAAGCCCTTAATAGTTCTGGATGCCGAAATGAATTCACTATAAAGCTCATTAAATGCATTTTGCAATTCTTCAAAAGTAAAATCTTCACTTGAGTGAGAAGTACTTACCTCTTCCGGCTCTTCTTCCTTTGCCATGAGACATAGGTTGGCCGTTTCTTCTTCCTCGCTGTCGGTTTCTTCATAGGTTACTTCCAGCATGTCCCACATCTCCTTGGCGGCAGTGCAGCATGAGATCATTTGGTAATCATCTGGATTGAGTGCACAATAGAGCATGTTGATTGCCATGGAGTTGTTTTCAACTTTCTTGAAGTCTTCAGCATTGTACTCTGCCTCTGTCTTTGTCATGATGGCTTCACCAACTTTCTTTGTTGGGATTTGATCTCCGTTTTTTATTATTAGCCAAAGAGTGAAGTTGTTGGCTTGGATGAAGATCCTCATCCTCTCCTACCAATATGTGTAGTTGGCGCCATCGAAGAAAGGTGGACGGGTGATGGATTGTCCTTCACCGATTTCTGTATACAAATTACTTGAAAAAGCCGTGGAAAGTTTCTCTCAAACGGTTAAGTTTTTCAGACAGTTAGACTCCGCTACCAATTGTTAGAATAAGTGCCCTACGCTAGAGGGGGGTGAATAGCGTTTTATGAACAAAATCAAAAACTTGCAGGAAATAATTGCGGAATTGAAAGAATGAAGGACACACCGAATTTTACACTGGTTCACACACACAACTTGTGTAGCTAATCCAGTCCTCCGAGAGACTCTCTCGAAGATTTCACTATCTACCTTAAGCTTTCAGGTGCTTAACAAACCGTTTACAACCTGAGAGTTCAAGTCACATGAACCTCAACACTCCTGTCTGAAGATATCTCACTTCAAGACTTCTCACACAGAAAGAAAACCCTCTTCCTATGAATCACAACAAGGGAAAAAACCTCCCTTCAAGTGTATAACAGTACTCACAACACTCAAAACAGAAACTCTCTCAAAGAGTGGATATTGAGCAACAATTTAAGCACTATAAGGAAACTCTCTCAATTCTTAAGAATATTAGCTCATAAAAACTTGTATGAATGTGTATCAATGAATGAATAATGTATGGAGAGTTGATTGTTGATAAACAGAGGTGTAAATGCCCTATTTATATGTCTAAAAACTAATATAACTGTTGGAGAATCATTCCAAAACACCTTTAGACAAAATGACATAGAAAGATGCAAAAGGTTTCTGCTTAAAATGGCACAACATCTATGTTTAGCACTAGAACATCGATGTTTGGCCAGTAAATATGAATTATTGGGCCAACGGTCACTAAAACATCGATGTTCTAAACTTAAACAACGATGTTTTGGTCCAACGGTCACTAAAACATCGATGTTTTAAACTTGAACATCGATGTTTTGGAGCACTGCCAAAACAATTTAAAACAATGAACAGTAGAACATCGATGTTTAAACTATGAACATCGATGTTTGAACTATGAACATCGATGTTTGAAAAGTGAACATCGATGTGTGAACAGTGTTTCTGCAAAACATCTTGAAATGCAATCGGTCAGGAGAACATCGATGTTTGGGATGCCAACATCAATGTTTTGAGCTACTACCGCTTTTGATAAACCTTTTAGAAGGCAGGAACATCGATGTTTAGAAACACAACATCGATGTTTAGTGCTCAAAAACTATTTTTATGATTGATAAAAAAAATGCTATGCATGAGAAAAAATTGATTATGTTTGAGCTAACATCTTAGAAGAATTTGAGTGTTAACCTTTTACAATTAGGTTCATAAATCTTCTTGTGCTTCAATTCTTGTGCTCTTCTTCACTTTACATTTCTTCTCTTTGAGACATTTCTTTTTGCTTCGGGGGTGATTTCTTTTTGCCTCGGGTTTGTCGTCATTTTGAATCAATGTCTGGTTTGTCATTATCAAAACCTGTATGAGACATGGAGGCATTAGCAAAACACTATTTCTAACATCCAAAAGAGTGAAAACCCTAACCCTACTAGTGTCTGTAACCTAATAACTAACCAATTCGGCAGAGCTTCGCCCTCTGACGTCTGCCTCCTGAATATGTTGCCTAGGGGGTCTTTTATACTGCCTTTAGCTGCTGGAAGTCGGTGGGGCTCTCCTTCTTTGAATGGAAATTGAATTCTTGAGTTGCTCTCCAAGTTGGACTTTTGCCTGTTTTCTGACCCAAAATTTGCATGCCACTTTACTCCTAGAAGACGTCCGAACTGGCCGTTGGGCTCTTCTACAACGTTCTAGATAATGCTCTCAGCTTTCTTTCCATAAAAAGACTCTTCAATTGGGCTTCTGTAGCTCAAGATATCACCGAAACACTGGGCCTGGGTCGGCACAGAAAAATCTGCATCCTGTGCTGGATTAAAATAATTACTGCTCCTTGTAGACTTGTCCAAAAATTATGAAATTTAATCCATAAAAAGATCTGGAAGTCTATTTTTGTCTCCAATTGGTCTGACTTAATTTTGATGCCTAGAACTCCCAAAATCATCAAAATAGTTGGTTGTCCTCACTACAGAAAGTTTCCTATATTGGGCCTGGTTTTCAAACTTGGCTAAAAAGCTTCCATTCTTGAATAAAAACGATAAATTCCAGATAAAAACACTGGAATAAAGCCTTTTTTCATCCTTGTATTAGATCCCAAAGTTGAAAGTCATCCCTGTATTGAATTTTGGTTTGTTTTCAACCCTCTATTTGTGGATTTTGGCTTATTTTCGTCTTTATGTTCATCTTTTTGGCCTATTTGGAGGGATGAAAACAAGCCAAAATCCTCGAACAAAGGGATGCAAATAGGCCAAAACTAATACAGAGATGACTTTTCAATTTTATGGTCTAACACAAGGATGAAAAGAGGCTTTAATCCTAAAAACACTTAACCAGCAAAATTGAAGTACTAATTGACACAATGCATGAAAACACACAATAATATAAAGATTATACACATAATCGATCAAGAAAATATAGAAAAAGCCATTCAAAACCATCATAAAAATACTAACATTTAGATGTTATCACTGATGCATCCCGACTTTGGACATTGCTCAGGAGGGTGAAGGCGACTCTGACAGCCCAGGCCATCTAGATACAGGAGTTGACCACTTGTGTTAGAGAGGGCGGATGCTCCCATCCTATACCATTGCCTAGGGAACCTTGTCCCCCTAGACCTTTTGTTCCTCCTAGCGTCCCTCAACCGAGCCCCCATCCTACTGACCATTTGTCGGGTGATTCCAAGGATACCCATTCAGGAGCGTACTCGTCCGGTTCGCTAGCCCCGCAACAAGAAGAGACAGTCTTGATTGATGCATGTATGCCCTATTTTCTAGTTGTATGCACTTTGACGGATTAGTTCTTTTTTTTGTATGCATGTATGCATGTTGGTTTCCCTACGTGTGAAGTGCAACCATGTATGCAATTTTTCGAAAATAACCGAGTCGCATGTCGCGGATGTCAAGTTGGCTTAGGTATGGGTTCGATGGGCTTCCACAATGTCATGAGGTTCCACATTCTTATTCATTGGATGAATCATGAGAGGTTATTTCAGATAACAACCTTAATGGTAATAAGCATGATCCCAAGTTTTCCCAAACACTTGCCTTAACTTTTGCATAGGCCGCCTCTCGGGTTTTCAACCTAGCAGGCATGTCCTAATTTTTTCCTAGGCCGCCCTTTCAGGTTTTCAACCTAGCGGACGGATTCCCCCTCTCTTTTCTTCTTCTTTTCTTTCTCTTTCACTTCCTTGAGGATGCGTAACAATTGATCATCTAGCCGGATGGTGCGAAGCTTATAACTTCCTTGCTTATGACGATATCTTCGGAAGATGACCCAGTTTTGATCCTTTTTCCATTTGCTAAAGGAGGCACACCTTGGAAACTTCCAAGGACAATGTGTCAAGTGACTAAGGACTCTCCCTGACAAGCACAACCCAAATTTGAACCTTACCATACCCCTTTATTAACTTAGCTTAGGAACCAAGATTAGTTAAACCGAGCTCATCATTGAGTTACCTATGTAATAGTAAAGAGATCATGTTCGATTTGACATAGAAAATCCTAAAAAGTATTTCCCCAGAGATTTAAATGGCACATTGGTTGTGAAGCTTTTTTCCTCTTCTCTTTTTTCTTTTTTCCTTTTCTCCTTTTTTCTTTTCTTTTTTTTCTCTTCCCTTTTTTTTTCTTCCTTTTTTATTTTTTTTCTCTTTCAGAAAGATGACTTCACAAGTTCGGCTCAGGATGAATCTGAAGTAAAAATTAATTTACTAGATTAGGTCTCCGTAGATCACTTTATGGTTCCCAGGCTAAGTTAACAAATTTTGGCAAGGTTCAGGACATCATGTTCGTAAATGAGAAGACAGAGGCTGTAACAGCCCGGGTAATTTTTACGTTTTTATCGTCACCGTAAAATTTATTTACAGTTACTTACCATTAAAATTAATATTGGGTAATTAATTTATGGTAATTCGTGCATCGAATTCCGAAACCGAGCACTATCCCACGTTCAGGAATTTTCTGCGGATTTTCCGGACCAAAGTTGGAATTTTTTGGGTCTAGGAATCTTCAGAAAAGTCGGGTTTAACCCCGAGTTGTCGGACCAGAAATAAAGTCAAGGGGGTACATTAGTTATTTTCTAGTCCGGACAGAACCCGCCTCACATGCCGCACAGTGTTGAGTTTACTGTGAAGCCTGTGAGTAGATTGTACTGCCCGTGCCTCACCAGTATTTTGCTCGTGCTTCACCAGTCTGCATGTCTTCTGCCCGTGTCTCTTGTTTTTTTTTCCAGTGCACACCAGTATTTTGCTCGTGCTTCACCAGTCTGCATGTCATCAGCTCATCTCTTCTCCTCTGCAAACCCACAGCCACCATTCTTTTCTTGCAAAACACCTGCAAATAAACCAGTGCATCAACCAAGCCAAGAAAAAAAACAAAACACAACAAACAACACACACCACCAAACCGTTGCCGTTTGGCAACAACCACCACACCCATCACCTTCTTCCTCTCTTGTTCCCGTGAACCAACAACACACCCGGCTGAGACCCACCTGCAACCGAGCCACCACCCGCCGCCTTCCTCTCTTCCTTCCCCCTCTACCATCACTGCTGCAGGTCGCGCCGCCCCGTCGCTAAGCCGTCGCTACGACCCGCGAGCAGAGCCGGCAGACCCGCTCCTCCCCTTGCCGCTCGTCGCCACCGCAACAAGCCACGCCGACAGTCGCCTCTTCCTCCTCTTCCGCGTCGCCTTCCTCGTCAGCCTCATCTTGCCGCGCCATCCTCTTCGTCGACAGCGAGGTGAACATGGCAGGCTGGAGATCTGTTTTGGTTGGATCTGACCCGGTCTCGTGTGGGTCGACCCGGCCGTTATGGGTTTGACCCGCATCTGGGTCATGGACTTGGGTTAGGGCGTTTGGATCTGGGCTGATGACGATCAGGTATCGGTGGATCAACCGCAGCAAGTTGCGGGAGGTCCAGAATATCCTTCGATTGTTCCTTTGGGAGACCCTACGTAGATGTTAAACGTGGTAACTCAGATTCTGCGAAGGCAAGATGCCAGAGATGCTCGTATCGATGCTATGGAAACTCGGGAATAGGAAAATCAGGGACCTGTTGAAGATCCAATGTATGTGAAGCTGGAGAAGCTCGGGGCAGAGATTTTCACCGGTGTTACTACACCACAGGATGCTGACCAGTGGCTCAGACAGATGAACAGGGTTATGCTGAAGCTGACGTGCAGGAATGACAAGTGCGCCAGACATGCCGCTGCCATGTTCCGAGGAGATCTGTTGATTGGTGGGAGTCTACCACCAGGGACCTGCCGACACCTATCACTGTACCGTGGAATCAGTTCATGGAGATATTCCGAAGGAAGTTTGTTTCTGAGGCGTACCAGGACCAGCTAAGACGAGAGTTCCTGGGACGGCAACAGGGGCCAGAACAGACGGTCAATGAGTATGGGATCAAGTTCAACCGCCTGTCCGTCTACGCTAGTGAGTTTGTGGCTACTCCGGAGGCCAGATGTAAACATTTCTAGGATGGTCTTCGATCTAGCATCCAGACAGTCATGGGGTGCAAGATCTATGAAACCTACCAGGACATGCTAACAGATGCCTTGAGAGCCGAGATTATTTGGCTGGGCAATGAGAGAGAGAAACAGGAGATCCGTAAGAGGCAAGCTGCACAGAGTTCTGGGGGACAGAACAAGAGGTTCCAAACACCAGCGAACCGGTCAGGGTATGGATAGACCCGATTCATGCCAGAAAGTCAGGGACGTGGATGGAACAACAATGCCTACAACAACCGAGGCAGTTCTTGGACTCAGTCTGGAGGGACTTCATCTTGGAATGCTCGCCCGAGACCTCCTCGGTCTCAGGTGAGGTGCTATGAGTGTAATGGAGTTGGGCACTGCCGATATTCTTGTCCCAAGTTGGGAAGATCTGGAGGTACGGCACCTGTTCGGATAGTGCAAGCTTCAGTTGCCAGTGTTCCTAGTGGTTCTGGAGTTGGCCGAGGCTGAGGACGTGGAGTTGTTCCTGCTAGGACCCAGTCAGCCATGAATCAGAGTACAACAGTGCCAAGAGCAATTGTGATCACCGCTGATGAGGATCCAGAGAACGCTGATGTTATAGCAGGTACTTTTACAGTCTTTGGTAGTACTACTTATACTTTGATTGATCCTGGTGCTACGTATTCATTTGTTGCGCAATGTTTTGCAACCCAACATAACTGTACGGGAGAGAGTTTAACTTGTCCGATGAGGGTTAGGTTACATGCTGGTATAGTGGTCAGGTTAACCCATGTGTGCAGAGACGTTTTGCTTTCGTATGATAGCGAGGTTTTTCTTGCACGGTTGGTTGTGATGAACGTAGGAGGTTTCGATACTATCTTGGGGATGGATTGGTTGTCCAAGTACAGTGCTATGGTAAACTGTCAAACTAAGGAAGCGTTGTTGACATCCGATGGTGGGCGAAAGGTTTTGTTGACAGGTATTGGGAGAGTTGCTACTACATGTAGTATCTCTGCTAATCTGGATGTTAGGATGAAGCCGTTGGGTCTAGAGGCTTTGTTGACCCATGTCAAGGGTGAAGAAGTTCAGACTCTAGTTTTGGGGGACATCACAGTTGTGAGAGAGTTTTTAGATGTGGTTCCAGAGGATCTACCAGGATTGCCACCTGACAGGGAAGTTGAGTACACCATCGATTTGATGCCGGGAGTGACACCTATCTCGATGGCACCATATCGGATGGCACCGACAGAACTCCAGGAGTTGAAGAAGCAGTTAAATGAGTTGCTTGAGAAGGGATTTATCAGACCTAGTACATCACCCTGGGGATCACCAGTTCTCTTTGTGAAGAAGAAAGATGGCTGTTTGCATATGTGTGTGGACTACTGACAGCTGAACAAAGTGACAGTGAAGAACAAGTACCCGCTTCCCAAGATTGATGACCTTTTTGATCAGTTGCAGGGAGCTACAGTATTTTCCAAGATAGATCTTCGATCTGGCTACCATCAGGTCAAGATTGCAGAGAAGGACATACCAAAGACGACCTTCCGTACTCGGTATGGACATTTTGAGTTCACAGTGGTTCCTTTTGGCTTGACCAATGCACCTGTAGTTTTCATGTGCTTGATGCGCTTGGTCCTGAACGAGTTCTTGGACAAGTTTGTGGTAGTCTTCATCGACGACATTCTGATATACTCCAAGAGTAGGGAAGAACATGAAGAGCATTTGAGGGTAGTACTACAGAGGCTGCGAGAGAAAGAGTTGGATGCCAAGTTCGGTAAGTGTGAGTTCTGGCTTGAGGAAGTTGCATTCCTTGGACATGTCGTATCCGGGGACGGGATTAAGGTTGACCCTTCCAAAGTGAAAGCTGTTCTAGAGTGGGAGCCGCCCAAGACGGTACCCGAAGTCAGAAGTTTTCTTGGCTTTACAGGATATTATCGGAGATTCATCGAGGGTTTTTCCTTGATAGCCACTCCCATGACCAAGCTATTGAGGAAAGTTCAAGCCTTTGTATGCAGTGATGCCTGCCAGAAGAGTTTTGATGAACTGAAGAAGAAGTTGACATCAGCACCAGTTTTGACAGTACCTAAGCCAAGAGTGGAGTATGTGCTGTTTTGCGATGCTTCAGGTCTTGGTTTGGGAGCAGTTCTGATGCAAGATGGCCGAGAGATTGCCTGTGCTTCAAGACAGTTGAGGCCACATGAGAAGAACTACCCGACACATGATCTAGAGATGACCGCAGTGATCCTTGCTTTGAAGATTTGGCGACATTATCTGTTTGGAGAGAGTTGCCGGATTTTCACAGTTCATAAGAGTCTCAAGTACATCATGACTCAGAAGGAACTTAACCTACGACAAAGACGTTGGGTTGAGTTGCTGAATGATTTTGATTGTACTATTGAGTATCCCCCCGGAAAAGCTAATGTTGTAGCTGATGCTTTGAGCCGGAGACAACCAGAAGATGCTTCCACGACCTACTCGATATCCTCTCTTATCGAGTTAAGAAAGATGGGAGTTGATTTTTCAGTGGATGAGACAGGAGCTTTGTTGACCCATATTGAAGTCAAATCTAACCTAAGAGGTTGGATTATGGAACTACAAGATGGAGATCCCGACTTGATCAAGCTGAAGGAAGCAGTCCGTAGTGGAAAAGAAGACAAGTTTCGCATAGCTGAGGAAAGTGCATTGATGCTGGGGAAACGTCTATGTGTACCCAGTGTTGGTGACCTACGCAGTCAGATTCTAGAAGATGGACATATGATGCCGTATGCTATGCACCCTGGAAGCACCAAGATGTATCAGAATCTGAGGAGTCATTTTTTGTGGTCGTGCATGAAGAAAGATGTAGCGAGTATGTGGCTAAGTGTATCACTTGTCAGCAAGTGAAAGCCGAGTAACAGGCTCCAGCAGAAAAGATGAGATCGTTGATAGTGCCAGAGTGGAAATGGGAGACGATCACTATGGATTTTGTGGTTGGATTACCGTTGACCTGGAGACAGCATGATGCCATCTGGGTTATCGTTGATTGACTTACAAAATCAACTCATTTTCCTCCCATCCGACAAACAGATACTCTGAATAAGTTGGCAAAACAGTATGTTGCAGAGATTGTGAGACTACATGGGATTCCTAAGTCCATAGTCTCAGACAGAGATCCGAGATTCACATCGCGGTTTTGGAAGAGTCTGCAAGCAGCTTTGGGAACGAAGCTGAGTTTCAGTACTGCATTTCACCCTCAGACAGACGGACAGTCAGTGAGGACTATTCAGACACTGGAGGACATGTTAAGGGCTTGTGCTCTTAATTTCAGTGGGAGTTGGGATCAATATTTGTCTTTAGCGGAGTTCGCCTACAACAACAGTTTTCATTCCAGCATTGGCATGCCACCGTTTGAAGCTCTTTACGGAAGGAAATGCTGAAGTCCAGTATGTTGGGATGAAGAAGGTCTCCGTTTGATTGTGGGTCCAGATTTGGTTAAGCAGACAGTTGATAAGATTCAGACAGTTAAGCAGAGTATGAGAGCAGCACAGGACCGACAAAAGAGTTATGCTGATAAGTATCGTCGTGAGATGGAGTACCATGTGGGAGAAAGAGTTTTCCTCCGAGTTGCACCTTGGAAGGGTGTTATCAGATTCGGGAAAAGAGGAAACCTGAGTCCCAGGTACATTGGGCCGTATGAGATCGTGGAAAGGGTTGGACCCTTGGCGTACAGATTATCCTTACCAGTGGAGTTGTCACAGATTCCTAATGTGTTTCGTGTTTCCATGTTGAGGAGGTACAGATCAGATTCGAGCCATGTGGTTAGTACAGCAGATGATGAGGTCGCAGAGGATTTTACGTATACAGAGTTGCCAAAATAGATTCTTGCTCGGGAAGTCAGACAATTGAGAAACCGAGTCATACCGATGGTAAAGGTTAAGTGGAGCAAGCACTCTGTGAACGAGTCTACATGGGAAGTTGAGGAGCACTTAAAGCACTTAAGTTTTTGGGAGTGTATGTGAAAGAGAGATTGTGTCATTTGATTGTGAATTGGAGGTCCTATTTATAGAGTTCTGGGGAGTGCAGGGGTCGGGCACCTCTTAATGGTTAAGATTCTAGCCTAAATTCTAGGCCAAAATCATGTAGGATCAAATTAGAAACAAAAATCTGGAAAAATCTACAATCTTGGCACCCTTGATCGCCATGCCCAGTGATCATCCCTTGGACGACAGCCAGCCCCGCGGTCATGCTTCCTTGACTGTCAGGACCTGGCGGTCATCTCGAGATGGCCGCCCGGCTCCCCTGGGTTTCACTCGTTCTTTCCTTTTTTGGTCCTCTTTTCTTGATTAGTACCCCTTCTAATCTTCCCACAACTGATTGATACACATTAAATCTCCATTTTATGCAAGAATCAAACCAAAAATATATTTACCTTTTAAAGGATGATTTGATCTTGATTTTTCACGAAAATCAAAGTCAAGATTAGTCTGCAAGTAATGTGTTTATGGGCTAATCAACTCTCGAGAATCTATATCCCATTAACTTGGGCCTCTAAATTTATTCCTAACCAAAAAATATATCATCTCAATATAATTAGATTGGAATAAATAATAAAGCCCAAATAAATAGAATAAAACATATTTTAGTACATTAGACCTTAGTATATACGAGTGAATAAACTCCAGTTTCTCCATTTTGACAAATTTTGAACTTTTATTAAGGATAAAGTAGATTTTTGTCCCTCTACTCGCTTCGAATTTTGAATGTGGTCATTGTACTCAATTTTTATGGATTTTGGTCCCTGTACTCCATGTTTTCATTAAATTTGGTACTTCTGGATACGTGTCATCTTTTGATTGGTTAAGTCATCATGTGGGATTTAAATTTAACCAATTGAATGATAACACGTCTTCAGAAGTAGCAAATTTAATGAAAACGTTGAGTACAAGGACTAAAATCCATAAAAACTGAGTACGATGACCACATTTAAAATCCGAGGGGAGTACAGAGATAAAAAATCTACTTATCCCCTTTTATTAATAAAAGAGGCCGAACCCAAGTTGGCTTCCTATGTATTCATGGCTCCTTTTTTTCTTTTCCTTTTTTTTCTTTTTGGTAAAAAAGTGTTTTATGTCCTTTCACTTTGTCGATTTCGTATTTGTTATCCCTCTTCGTTTAATTTCGCTCATACTATCCCTGAACTCTCAATTTACCGGGTTATGTTGTCCTTTTCACCCCCTATACCCCGTTGGTAACTATGGAGATGACACGTGTCGTGTAGGGGCCCACTATTTACTTAATTTTTTTTATTTTTTTCCCTTTTTTCCCCCAAAATTTTAATTCTAAAAATCTTGTATTGATTAAATAAATCAATTTTTATAATTAAAACACGGGCCCACGACATGTCCTTTTTATTCTTTTTTTCCCTTTCATATTTTTTCCTAATTTAATTTCTAAATTCGTTATTAAATTAAATACGTTAGTTACCACGATTTTCTTTACTTTTTTCTTAGCACCAAAAATAGACGATAAATTGACCTTTTTCTCCCATAATATTCACACCATTAATCCCAAGAAACACGGGTTAATTACATTTTAACCTCCTAAATTCCGTTTTATTTTTGACTCACCCCCTGAACTTTTTTTTTCGTCAAATGACCACCTGAACTCCCAATTTGATGCAATTAACCACTTCTGTCCATAGGCAGCTCGCTTCTGTCAATTTGACAAACGGAACCCACAGATTGATGACACGTGTTTTAATCATGTCCGCCCATCTTTTCTATTGAATTTATTTTCACATAAAATTAAATAAAATTGAAAAAAATAAAAAAATATTCAATATTTGACCAAAAAAATATGAAAACTAATACTATTATTCTCTAATAATATGGAAAGCCCCCTTTAATTGGTAAATTATTATTTCCTAAAAATATGGAACGCTCCCATTAATTGGTAACTAGTATAGTACCCCGTGGGTCACACGGGGTCAATAATTTTTCCTATGTATTCTTTTTTCGAGAAACTTATTTCCTATGTATTAATATTTATTAAAAAAATAAATTAAAAGTAATTGAATTAAATAATAATTTCATCAAATTAAGAAAAATTGAATTATGTTTTATGCACAAATAAAAAATTCATTAGTTAAAAAAAACATAGCATAAAAAAATAAAATGATTGTAAAAAATACAACAATAATACTCACTTATATAAAAACATACAATTCAAAGGTAAATTATTTTTAAAGACTGATTTTGAGTAAAACTGTATTAATAAGGAGAGACTATTTAAATAGAAAAAAAACTAATAAATTTTATTATTATTTTTAAAAAATGATAATTTTAAAAAAATAATTTGAATTAGAAAGAGAACCTAATAACACTATTTTTAGAAAGAGAGATAATTCTAAAGATATAGTTTAAAATAGATTTTTTTGAATTTGAATAAAAATATTAAAGACCTTGTAGCCTAGAAAATAGAACATGTAACTTATATGGAGCCACATATCTCTTTCACAATTTTTTAAAATTGCCATGTGTCAATATTTTAATCATTCTTGAAACATGTCTCTGCTATTTATATATACTAGTATAATACCCGTGTGTCACACAGGAGACAATTATTTATATGATGTATTACTTTTTATTAGGAGAGATAAATTAATGGTGATTGAATAAGATACAATTTCATCAAACTAAAAAAGATTGTATGATTTTTTCTGCATAAATAAAAAAATTAATTAGTTAAACAAAAAACATAGAATAAAAAGAAAGTGATTGTGTAAACGCAACAATAATATTCACTTGTATGAAAACATGCAATTCAAAGATAAATTATTTTAAGAGATTTGACTTTGAAGAAAACTTTATTAGTGAGGGAGATAATTCAAGTTGAATAAAACTAATAAATTTTATTACTGTCTTAAAAAATTATATTTTTTTAAAATAACTTGAATTAAAAAGAGAACTTTAATATCACTATTTTTAAAAAGGGAGATAATCTAAAAAAATAATTTAAAAGAAATTATTATGAAGAGATAATTTGAATAAAAATATTAAAGAACTTGTAACCTAAAATAATGAAACATGTAACTCGAATAGAGCCACATGTCTTCTTCACATTCTTTAAAAATTTCCATGTGTCATTATTTCAATCACTCCTAAAACATATCTCTGCTATATATATATAAAATAGATTTTGTCCTAAGATTAAATCATCTCATTATTCATAAGATTCAAACACATAAAAGGTTCAAATTATCAAAATATATAAATTCTACTAAAATAAATTTTAATCATACATCAACCCAAGACCGAATCATCTCATCAATCTCAAGGCCCAAGTATGTTTAAAATCAAATTTAGCAGAACATCCGTGGGTCAAATTTGGGTGTTCACACTTGGTTTCTGAAGAAACCACACTTAACTATCAACATCACAGTTTCAACTGCAAGTGGTTGGTGGTCCCGATGATCCTCACAGCAGTTAAAACCAACCCGCAACTACTCCAATGGATAGAGAAAGTGGTCCAAGAATGGGAAGAAGACTTTCAACCCCTATCTTTCATCTCCTAGCTCAATTATCAATTGTGGTCCATGTGGTCCTCTCTTGTGGGCCTCACTAGTGGTCCGAACTTACTATAAGAGGAAAATTTTTGAGTTATTGAGCTATATGAAGAGTGGACTTCCTGAAATTGAACCAGGAGCAACCTGTGAAGCATCTTGGTCAATTCTAAAGATTTATTGGAGGTTGTAGCCGAGAGAAATATCTCACCTACTCCCAATTACTCAAAGCAATTAAAACCCACTTCCAACGGTTTGAATTGATGAACAAGTAAGAGGGAAGACTTTATGGAAGTACAGAAGAGTTTCCTACCAAACTCCTACTCAACTCAAGAAGGTGGTCCAAACTTTCCAGATTTGGTAATTCTTTGCAACCAAGGAGTTGACATGGTGTAACGGTACCAAACAGATGCTTTAATGAACTGAAGTCAACTAGGAGTACAAAGATCCGTTACAGCTGCTGCCCCCCCCCTCCCCCCACTTAGATTCTATAAAGAGGGTCCATTACACCTTTGAAGATGCATCCCAGCTATTGTGCAAAAATTTGAGTGTAGACTTGTGCTTGAAATTGTGGTATCTGATCTGATATCTTTGCTTACATTATAAATCACATTCAAAGGGCAATTTGTAAGCAAGTCTTGGATTAGATTTGCTGGATACTGAAGTCTAGGATTAGAGTTGAGGGTAGGTTAGAGCTTAGCCTGTGAAAAGCTTGTAAAGGTTTGAGCTTAGCCTAGAAAAGCTTGTGATTGTAAAGGTTAAGGTTGAACCCGCAAAAAACCTAAGGATAGTGAGTATTTGGAATCCTAAAGGGAGGAACCTTTAGGTAGTGGAGTACCTAGTGAGGGGGAACCACTTTAAATCATTTGTGTTCATTCTCTCTTACTTCCCTTTCTGGCATTCCTTCTTTACAACACTCACGGAGCCCTGTAAAGATTTGGTATCGCAAAAACCAAATCTTTTCAGTTCGAAAAAGTTCATAGCCTAATTCACCCCTCCCCTCTTAGGCACTTTTGGGCCAAGAATTGGTGGTGGAGCTGCGGTCTCAGTTCAAAGGAGTAAAATCCAGAAACAAAGATGATGGTTTTGAGGGTAGAAGCATCAACAAGGCACCATACTTTGATGGGGCAAACTTTGATTATTAGAAGTTTCAGATGAAGATCTTTCTTGAAGGGAAAGATATTGTGATGTGGCATATCATGCAGAATCCTTACAGCAGACCTACAAGAGAGATGCATCTATGGTCTGAAGAGGAAATGAGAAGAGCAAAGCTTGATACTCAAGCCAAAAATGCTCTCTTGTGTGGAATTAGTGAGAGTGAGTATCAAAGGATAAGATCCTGTGAAACTGCTCATGACATATGGAGGTTGTTGTGCATCACTCATGAGGCACAAATCAGGTTAAGGAATCAAGGCTCAATCGCTTGATGCGAGAGTATGATCTATTCCAAATGATACCTGGAGAAAACATCCAAGTAATGGATACTCGCTTTACTATACTTTGCAACAATCTTTCTACACTTGGAAAAGTGATGACACATAGAGAAAAAGTTGCAAAGATTTTGAGGTCACTTCCCAAAGAATGGAAACCTAAAGTGACAGTCATCGAAGAAGCTCAAAACCAAAATCTCCTTTTATATGATGAGCTAATTGGCAAGCTTATCTGTCAAGGTGACAAGATTGTTGAACCAAAAACAAATGATGTTGCTTTAAAGGTGCAAGAACCAACTGATAGTGATGAAAGCGATTCTGATGTAGCTCTTCTCTCTAGAAAATTTGCAAGAAATCTTAAGATGAAGAAGCAGCTCAAAGGATAAACATCTAAAGATGTGAAGGCTGACGAGCCTAAGAAAAAATCCTTGGTGTGCTTCGGATGCATTCGAGTAGGACATATCAAATCAGAATGTCCTTACCAAAAGAAGGGAAGATCTGATTTTTAAAAAACCAGAGAAAAGAAGGCGATGGTCGCTTAGGATGATTCTGATTCCTCCAACGATTCTGACATGGAGGAGGAGACAAATCTCTGCTTCATGGAACATGAAGATTCTGAGGTAACTGATTCTACTGACTTCAATCTTGATGAATTACTTGAAGCATTTGATGAGTTGTGTGATAACCCTTATAATTGAGGCACAATGCATTTACTTAATGAGGAAGGGTGCTGGGATGAGAGCTGGCCTCATTTGGTTTCAATTGGCCTCAGTTGGCTAGCCATTGGCTCCGGTTGGCTAGCCATTGGCACGATTGGATTAATTAGGTCTTAAACCCCGATCAATTTGTGTTAAGTGCTTAGGAGAACTAGGTGAAGGCTAAGCGTGGGTTAAGTTGGGGGTGTGTTGGCTTAGGTTTATTGGTGCATGCTAAGTAGGAGGTGGAGAGGTGCTTGGGCATGGTGGCAGATTTTGGGGCTAAGGGGTCGCAAGTGGCTGCTGGCTAAGCTGCTAGCTTGGGCCTTAAATGGTTTAGCAAGCACCTCAACCTGCTCTTCTGCCAAATTTCGTGAGAAAACACTAAGGAAGAAAGACTTAGCCTTTCTCAAGCTACTCCAAGGAATCTTACACAGAAAGGAAGGGGGTAAGTGCACTGGTTTGGAATTCTTAATGGTTTTGGTGCAAATTGGCTAGCTAGGTGCACTGTGGGCATGGATAGTGCACCAACTTGGTTTTATGGGAGACTTAGGGCTGTGATACTAAGTGGTTGGACTGTGAGAAGGTTTTTGGTTGTGTGGGGGCGTTAGCCAACTATGTTGGTGCATAATTGGCCCTGTGGGCAGCCAATTGGTGCACTAATTGCACAATGTGCCCCACAGGTAACCAATTGACCCTGTTGGTGCACCAATGGCTCCTCAAATGACCAATTGGTGTGCCAATGGGCACACCAACGTATAGGCTTTTATGTTATGTATTTTTACTTGATGATATGTTGCTGTTAAAGTGCCTTGGTGCTGATTACTAATGTGTTTTACGTGTGGGCAGGTGCTAAAACCCAAGGAGCACCGAAGGAGGGAGAAGGGCCTAGTGAGGCCTGATTTTGTGTAAGTTTGGTTGCATGCTTGTGATAGTTAGTGGTGCTAACTTGCTGGTTGATGACCCAATGTACTTATTGGTGGTACCTATGGTGCAATTTGGTGTTAAAGATGATATGCCTTCGCTTAAGACGAGCCCGATGATCGGGCTGTGCGTTTCATGCATAGCATGTGCATCCATTACATTAGTATGATGTTGGCTTATTGATGAGAGGATTACTGGACCTTGCAGTACCACATGGTTGCTTGGTCATTAAGATGACGGAATATTGTGTTGGGCATTGTGTGTGGTTATGGTAGCAAGTCACGTACACTTCCCGTGACTTATCGGTAAAGCCTCGTACATGGGGCTGCGGGATAAGAAGGAATATGTTGGCAGGGCTACCAAACCGTGCAAGTAGGATCAATTCTCATTCCGATAGCTTAGCCATGGTCTGATCACGGTGTCATGTTGGCGAGTGCTTTTGGATGTTATTTTCCACTTGTTGTGTCATTGCTATTACTTGTATGACCACCTGCTTATTGAGTCGTGGACTCATCCTCCCGTTTTTCCACCCCCTCTGTTTCAGGGCAAGGAGAGCGTGACAAGCTTGGAGTGGGTAAACTCGAGAGAAGCATTTTGTAGACGATGGGTATCTAGTTACACCAGGTTCTACTTGTACATGTAGGCTTAGGTTGAAACGCCCGTGTCCCAATTTACTAATATAAGTTATAGATTAATTATAGATTGACCAAATTGCCCTTATCATTACCGGGACACCCGTATCCCAAATCATCCAATAAAGAATGTAAAGCATGTGAAGTCACCAGAATGCTCTTCTCCACGGGATACAATATCAACCACATAATCAATGAACAATTATATAACAAATTACACAACAACGAGTATGCAGCGGAAGACTATACATATGATAACATGTATGCAGTGAACTCTATGGATTCGACCCGAGGAGAGGAAAGCACCGCCACCTGCTGATATGCTCTTCTGATCTTTGATCAGCTAACCTGTGTAAAACTGTGAGGGGGTGAGACCAACCACTGTCTCACCGCAAACAAATAAACCAATAATATACAATTACAAATCAACTACAAATACACCGGCATCAAACAACAACAACCACATTACACAGAGCAAGGCATCATCAGACTACAAACCATCACTTGTCATTACTTATATTATTATCTTTGTTATTAGGTTTAAATATTTTATTAGGGCCCTCTACTGTGTGCGTCGAGCTCGGTCCCATCTCATGAGACAACCAGGCATAAGCCCAAATAAACCAGGCACGAAGCCCAAACATGTCCATAGAGAGAGAGAGAGACAGAGAGAAAGAGGGAGGTAGAAAGGGGGAGGTAGAACCGGCCATCACAGGCCCACATGCAATCCCGCATGCCATCCCGAGGGGTATTACTTCCCGCTCGAGCCAACCGGTCAACAGCCCCACAGTAGAATTATTATAGTATTTTATTCTCAATTATCCTTTAAGAATTGTACCATACGTTATTTCAAACATGTTTGTGTGGAATTAACCTCTCATACTCAAATCCGGGCCTCCAGCCCACAGTCCAAAACACAAACCACAAAACCATTTATCACGTTATTTAACACGCAAAACAAGTCATGCTCAACAGGCATATTAAATCACACCGGTACACAGTTCACATAATCATGCACACTGCATCAGAGGTATCATCAATATATACAATTTACAATTAACAACATCAGCACATCAGACAAGCATGCATACAGCAATCAAGACCAACAATTAATACCACTTTATATACCAGGACAATTGACCGAGCATTGTAGGCAGTAATGCATACAAAGGTTTATAAGTCCTCACCTGGAATCATCTAGAAGTTATCACTCCATCTGTCTACTCTCCAAGTGCATCCAATGCCTAAACATATAATCACATGTGCCACTTAAACAATCACTTGAAAAATAAGGAACGCAGGCATGCTAGAAACTTAGCTATATAATTTTATTGTTTACGAACCCCAACATGACATAGGAGCTATAAGGGACTTCAGGGTGAGCCCTATTATTTCCTTACAAAATTCTACCTGAAAGCTTGAAATAGGACTAACGCACATATCTACCTTTATACATATATAATATTTATTTTTTCACCTTCCGATCAGGGCCTTTGAATAGCGACACCTCAATTTCTCCATTACCTAAGCACATCAAGCCTACACGGTTACCGGTTATCAAACCCACGCCAGCCTTTTACTCACCCAAATAAATGTAAAACCTTATCCAGCGTGTCTATTAACAGTTTACTTGAATCGGACCAAAAGCCAAAAGTCATGACTCACCAAGGTTGATGAACTAGGACTTAATAAAGCTCACTAGGAATCCAGGAACCACTTAGAAATCAATCCACCAAATTTAGCCTATTTACCATTCCACAACAGCCAGTACAACACGCTACTTATATACCATTTACTCATAAAAGCCAAGTGTCAACTAAATTCCCAGCCACCGCATGTACATAAGAACTCACAAGCGTAGTTTGATATATGTATACAGACCCACAATCAATTCAACAATCTGCCCATGGAATCATCTAACACTAAATGACCGAAAACAAGACATAGGGCGTCAGTTACTTACCAAAAATCTGACCTGCACCTTCCAGAACCGGGTCTGCCCCCCACGCTCGCGGATCATTCGCAACACCACCGACATAGACTAGCCTCCTCCTTCCCGGAAACAACAATGTGGTTACCCGGAACACAGACCCGATTGCAACCTGAGACACAAAAAGAAAACCCACTACCGATGGGTAGCAACCCGACCACCACACTGCCGCCCGTCACCATCAACAGCCACTCCCGTCGCCATAACCATCACCAAGCACCGACACAGCCACAACAACAACAGACACAAGTAAATCAAAGAGTCCAGAAATCAACACCAGCAAGGGAAGAGGAAGAGAAGCCGGAAACTCTTACCGGAACAACCCTCACTGCCAAGAACAGTCTGAACACCCACGGAAGCCACACACCAACAAAGTAACAATTCGTCAACGTAGCACCCAACCTCGACGGCGAAGAAACCTCAGCCTCACGCCTGAGTTGTCGCGAAATTTCTCTTCACAGGTTCCCTACAGAAGATGGCGTCCTTAGTGATGGCGGAAGCACGGGGAAAGGAGAAGGAAGATAAATCGCAGCAGCGGCGGCGGCACGATGCGACGGCGAGAGGAGGAAGACGAAGTGATGATGATGGCGAGAGGAAAGACTGGGCGGCGGCAGCTTGAGTGATAGAGAAAAGGAGTTGAGAAAGAAAAGCAAGCAAAAGGGAGCATGGGGGTGAGGACTGTGGGCGGCTCGGGGAGAAACGAGTGGGGAAGAAAAGAAGAATAAAAGAAAAGAGAAGAAAGGAGAGTTAGGGCTTGTGTGCCAGCCGAGGCCAAAACGGCGTCGTTTTGGTCTCTGGCTTGGTCAACTCGCCCTACTCGGTCAACGACGTGGTTGTTTTTTTTTTCTTTTCCTTCAAACCAAAACGACGTAGTTTTATTAAAAACTACAATAAACTTCGTTTCCCCCCCCCCCCCCCCCCCCCCCCCCCCCCCCCCCGAATCACGTTTTATTTCAACGGAACCCCAACAACAAACAATTCCAACTTAAAATCTAATATTCCCAAGGAAATAGAATATTTTCCTCGATCATAAATACCCGAAAAAAGTATCGAGGGTAAAATTGGAAAAAAATTCAAAAATTCATTTCCGTAAATTATTTTATGAAAATCCGGGGCGTTACAGTTCTACCCCCCTTAAGAAAATTTCGTCATCGAAATTTAGAGAATAGGTCAAGCAACAAAACTGACACAAACAACTGTCATTCGGTATCAAAGTACCGTTGGCCAAAACCTCCAAGTAGAACCATCACGACCATCAATCACATTCCCAAGCAAGAACTCCGAAATACCAAGTCCAACATCGACTTTAGCCAACATGATCAAAATAGCATAAGATCAAAGCACTAACCCAAGAGTCTTATCCAATCATCATCAACATTATTAATATCAAAATCCATAAACAATTCATTCATTATCACTCAACCAAAAATATCCGATCTTTATCCCACTAAGCATATCCTCAGATAATAAAACCCAAAATTGTTACCTAAGTAACCAGATCATCACTCCCAATGTGAATTCCTCAAGACCAACACTCCCTAACATATATTTCATGTTCTGAACCTCAAAGTAAATCCTACCACTAGAAACCACTCATATATATCCCGGATCATACCTTAGACACTAGAAACCACTCATTACCAAAACTTCATATTCTAATTCCATACCATGGATTCCTTAAGACCCAAACAGTCTTTCATAACTCATACTCAAGAATCTATTCCTCAAGTCATTCCTAGCACGAACACCAAAGTTTCTTTGATAAGGAACTTACAACATCATCGTATCTCTCATCACATAATTAATAACTTAGCAATTGAATCGCAATACCCAAGATCACCTCGAAATCAACCCTCAATGTAAACATACTCCTAGCATCCTCATCAATCACACGAACTATAACCTCAATAAAGACTCATGATCAAACCTTACTATCACAACCACCGTTACTATCTCAAATCTCAACCAAATTAAATACCTCAAGTATCATTGAAAGACATTTCCTCAGGTATACCATTGGGTCAACCTATAATTAATTCAAGTAATTATCACTCGAACTCCGAACAAGAATTAATCCATGTGACAATCACAAGTAAATTCAAATCCTTGAGCTCAACAAGTCAGACCACAAATAATATGATCACCAAGATTACAGGAATCATATCCACAAGTATCACATCAAATCATCTTTTGATAGATGTAAACTCCAAAACAAAACCGATGGTTCTTACTTGTATCAGCCAGTTCCACACAGACAGGGAACACAAACAAGGAGTCAGGAGTCTACACCGACTCTGACAAAACAGCAGATACTCCTCAAAATAAACTTTGTTACAGCTTAAGCTACAAGAGCAAACATGTCATTATAATGACAATACCGGGTCACTTTGACCCTCAGCAGGTGCGAGTCCTCCACCGGATCCATAGTACGACTCAATATGAATGCATATGATAAATGCAACAAACGACTTGAAAAGGAGCAAACTCACGCACATAAAAGCAGAAAACCACCCAATACATCCCAAAGGATCTACAGCCTGCTCCGCTACCAACTGAAACGCCCGTGTCCCTATTTACTAATATAAGTTATAGATTAATTATAGATTGACCAAATTGCCCTTATCATTCCCGGGACACTCGTATCCCAAATCATCCAATAAAGAATGTAAAGCATGTGAAGTGACCAGAATGCTCTTCTCTATGGGATACAATATCAACCACATAATCAATGAACAATTATACAACAAATTACACAACAACGAGTATGCAGCGGAAGACTATATATATGATAACATGTATGCAGTGAACTCTATGGATCCGACCCGAGGAGAGGAAAGCACCGCCACCTGCTGATATGCTCTTCTGATCATTGATCAGCTAACCTGTGTAAAACTGTGAGGGGGTGAGACCAACCACTGTCTCAGCGCAAACAAATAAACCAATAGTATACAATTACAAATCAACTACAAATACACCGGCATCAAACAACAACAACCACATTACACAGAGCAAGGCATCATCAGACTACAAACCATCACTTGTCATTACTTATATTATTATCTTTGTTATTAGGTTTAAATATTTTATTAGGGCCCTCCGCTGTGTGCGTCGAGCTCGGTCCCATCTCATGAGACAACCAGGCATAAGCCCAAATAAACCAGGCACGAAGCCCAAACATGTCCATAGAGAGAGAGAGAGACAGAGAGAAAGAGGGAGGTAGAAAGGGGGAGGTAGAACCGGCCATCACAGGCCCACATGCAATCCCGCATGCCATCCCGAGGGGTATTACTTCCCGCTCGAGCCAACCGGTCAACAGCCCCACAGTAGAATTATTATAGTATTTTATTCTCAATTATCCTTTAAGAATTGTACCATACGTTATTTCAAACATGTTTGTGTGGAATTAACCTCTCATACTCAAATCCGGGCCTCCAGCCCACAGTCCACCACACAAACCACAAAACCATTTATCACGTTATTTAACACGCAAAACAAGTCATGCTCAACAGGCATATTAAATCACACTGGTACACAGTTCACATAATCATGCACACTGCATCAGAGGTATCATCAATATATACAATTTACAATTAACAACATCAGCACATCAGACAAGCATGCATACAATATTCAAGACCAACAATTAATACCACTTTGTATACCAGGACAATTGACCGAGCATTGTAGGCAGTAATGCATACAAAGGTTTATAAGTCCTCACCTCGAATCATCTAGAAGTTATCACTCCATCTGTCTACTCTCCAAGTGCATCCAATGCCTAAACATATAATCACATGTGCCACTTAAACAATCACTTGAAAAATAAGGAACGCAGGCATGCTAGAAACTTAGCTATATAATTTTATTGTTTACGAACCCCAACATGACATAGGAGCTATAAGGGACTTCAGGGTGAGCCCTATTATTTCCTTACAAAATTCTACCTGAAAGCTTGATATAGGACTAACGCACATATCTACCTTTATACATATATAATATTTATTTTTTCACCTTCCGATCAGGGCCTTTGAATAGCGACACCTCAATTTCTCCATTACCTAAGCACATCAAGCCTACACGGTTACCGGTTATCAAACCCACGCCAGCCTTTAACTCACCCAAATAAATGTAAAACCTTATCCAGCGTGTCTATTAACAGTTTACTTGAATCGGACCGAAAGCCAAAAGTCATGACTCACCAAGGTTGATGAACTAGGACTTAATAAAGCTCACTAGGAATCCAGGAACCACTTAGAAATCAATCCACCAAATTTAGCCTATTTACCATTCCACAACTGCCAGTACAACACGCTACTTATATACCATTTACTCATAAAAGCCAAGTGTCAACTAAATTCCCAGCCACCGCATGTACATAAGAACTCACAAGCGTAGTTTGATATATGTATACAGACCCACAATCAATTCAACAATCTGCCCATGGAATCATCTAACACTAAATGACCGAAAACAAGACATAGGGCGTCAGTTACTTACCAAAAATCTGACCTGCACCTTCCAGAACCGGGTCTGCCCCCCACGCTCGCGGATCATTCGCAACACCACCGACATAGACTAGCCTCCTCCTTCCCGGAAACAACAATGTGGTTACCCGGAACACAGACCCGATTGCAACCTGAGACACAAAAAGAAAACCCACTACCGATGGGTAGCAACCCGACCACCACACTGCCGCCCGTCACCATCAACAGCCACTCCCGTCGCCATAACCATCACCAAGCACCGACACAGCCACAACAACAACAGACACAAGTAAATCAAAGAGTCCAGAAATCAACACCAGCAAGGGAAGAGGAAGAGAAGCCGGAAACTCTTACCGGAACAACCCTCACTGCCAAGAACAGTCTGAACACCCACGGAAGCCACACACCAACAAAGTAACAATTCGTCAACGTAGCACCCAACCTCGACGGCGAAGAAACCTCAGCCTCACGCCTGAGTTGTCGCGAAATTTCTCTTCACAGGTTCCCTACAGAAGATGGCGTCCTTAGTGATGGCGGAAGCACGGGGAAAGGAGAAGGAAGATAAATCGCAGCAGCGGCGGCGGCACGATGCGACGGCGAGAGGAGGAAGACGAAATGATGATGATGGCGAGAGGAAAGACTGGGCGGCGGCAGCTTGAGTGATAGAGAAAAGGAGTTGAGAAAGAAAAGCAAGCAAAAGGGAGCATGGGGGTGAGGACTGTGGGCGGCTCGGGGAGAAACGAGTGGGGAAGAAAAGAAAAATAAAAGAAAAGAGAAGAAAGCAGAGTTAGGGCTTGTGTGCTAGCCGAGGCCAAAATGGCGTCGTTTTGGTCTCTGGCTTGGTCAACTGGCCCTACTCGGTCAACGGCGTGGTTGTTTTTGTTTTTTTTTTTCTTTTCCTTCATACCAAAACGACGTAGTTTTATTAAAAACTACAATAAACTTCGTTTTCCCCCCCGAATCACGTTTTATTTCAACAAAATCCCAACAACAAATAATTCCAACTTAAAATCTAATATTCCCAGGGAAATAGAATATTTTCCTCGATCATAAATACCCGAAAAAAGTCTCGAGGGTAAAATTGGAATAAAATTCAAAAATTAATTTCCGTAAATTATTTTATGAAAATCCGGGGCATTACATAGGTGGGTTGGCTTTAATGACAGAACATGTAGTGCCCTATTTTGGTGTACAAAAATAATGTGAATAGTGGTGGGCTATTGTGTGTTTGAATCCGTACTTCTTATTGTGTTATTTGTGGATGTTTGCTGCGCATTAATCACTTTTGCCCGTCGGGCCAGCTTCTGCCTAAAATTTGGCTTAGGACTTTAGGTGCCCTATGCTGGCCTCTTGGTTGCATCGGGTGCCTGGCCGGTCATGCATTGACGGGGCGTGACAAAGTTGGTAGCGGAGCATGGTTATATGTTAAGGGGCATAGGGCTGAAATGCTTCCATAGGCTGTTACCCATCATTAAAGACCGTGGGATGGTGAGAGCTGACTTTTATGTGTTGGTTTTCTTATACCATGTGTGCAGGTAAGCCGAGAAAATGGAAGTTGGGAAAGGAAGTGTTTATTGTTGTTGCCGCTCTGGACGTGCAATCCGTTCAGGATGCCGAGGATGTGGCTGATGAGACTTATGTCCCGGAGGATGCTGATGATGAGCTGCCTAGTGAAGCAGAGTATTCAGACGCCTCCCAAGAGATTCCTTTGGAGGTGCTGAAGGCTGGTTTGCATGGTGTTAACAGGACAGTTGAGACTATGGTAGAGGCGATTGCTGTTGACAGAAAAAGTAGAGAGGACCCGGTACATCGAGATCACAATGGGGAATCAACTTTAGTGACATTTGTGAAACTTGACCCACCAACATTTTTCGGGGCTGAAAATGAAGATCCACAGCGATTTCTCGATGAAGTGTGGAAATGTTGTCGAGTGATGTAATGCACTGATCATCAAGCAGTTGATCTTGCTGCTTTCTGGCTAAAGGGAGATGAAGCTAATAATTCGTACGAATCCAAAATGAGGGAGAGGGCGCCTGAGGCTGCTCCATGGACTTGGACTGAGTTCCGTACCATGTTCCTTGAGCGGTTCCTGCCCGAGAGTGTCAGAGATCAGAAGGCTGTAGAGTTTGAACTTCTAAAGCAAGGGGACATGACAGTGGATGAGTACAATGCTAAGTTTACAAATCTGTCCAAATATGCTATGCACATCATTCCCCATGAGCGGAGGAAAATCAAGAGATTTATTGGTGGGCTGAAGGGCTACATACATAACTCTTTAGTGGCTACTCAATTTAGCTCCTATGCTGAAGTTGTTGACGAAGCTCGGGCAATTGAGGCAAAGACTCAAGTAGAGAGAGCTGAGGCTAGTACCAAGAGAGCAAAGCAGGAAAACATTCAAGACCAACAAAGTTTTTCTGCCGGTTCTGGCCAATTTCGAGGGCGTGGGAAGAAAGGACTGTGGACTAACTTATCGAGGGCCCGGTTTAGGGGCAGTTCAAGGTATGGTGCCTCAAGCTTTAGTGTGAATCCGATGAGCCCTAAAGCAAGCCAATTCAGGGGTGCTCAAAGTGTGTCAGTGAGACCCAATAGTGTGTGTTTCAGGTGTGGCCAGTTTGGGCATATGGCACGGGAATGTCTGGTGGGGCAAAATTTGTGTTATATATGTGGGCAGATAGGGCATATAGCCAAGTAGTGTCCTGCTGGGCAATCATCCATGGCGTCCAGTATAGCTTCACCACCACCAAGGCCACAACGGGCTGATAGTCATTCCATTTTTTGAGGCAGGGGAGGTGCTGGTCGCGGATTGTTTGGTAGAGGCAGTAGCTACCAACTAGGACAAGGGCAGGCACGTGTGTTTTGCATGACCCAGGAGGATGCCAAAGCCTCCAACACCATTGTGACAGGTATATTTAAAGTTAATTCATGTCCTGCTTTGCGTTTAATTGATACGGGGTGTACGCACTCCTTTGTTAACTCACATTTTGCCAAGTAATTTGAGGAAGTCCCTAGTGTTTTTGGAAGCCTGTTGGCTGTTTACACGCCACTTGATGAGCAAGTTTATGTGGATAGAGTGTACCGTGAATGTGATATTTGTGTGATGGAGCGTCATTTGCTGGTGGATTTGCTATTGTTGCCAATGGCTGACTTTGACGTAATTTTGGACATGGATTGGTTGTCCTGGTACGGTGCCCGTGTGGATTGTGCAAGTAAAAGGGTGAAGTTTCAGCCCACCGGGGAGGCAGAATTTATCTTCCAAGGGAAGTTTGTTTCTTCTCAACCTCAATTGATCTCTGCAGCGAAAGCAACCCGGGCGGCTCGGCAAACAGATTGCTTGTATTTGGCATCAGTTCAAAGTTTAGGTGAGCCGAAAATTTCAATTAATGAAGTTCCTGTTGTTAATGAGTTTCCTGATGTTTTTCCTGATGACTTGCTGGGGTTACCTCCGGAATGTGAGAATGAGTTTGGCATTGAGCTTGTGCCCGGGGCAAAACCCGTGTCAATTACACCCTATCGGATGGCCCTTACAGAATTGCTGGAGTTGAAAAGTCAGCTACAAGATTTGCTGGATAAGGGATTCATCAGGCCTAGTGTGTCCCCGTGTGGTGCTCCGGTTTTGTTTGTTAAAAAGAAGGACGGTTCGATGAGGATGTGTATTGACTATCGGCAATTGAATAAACTGACAGTGCGGAATAAATATCCATTGCCTCGCATTGATGATTTGTTTGATCAGTTGCAAGGGGCAAGATATTTTTCAAAGATTGATTTGAGGTCAGGTTATCATCAGTTGAGGATCAAAGAGGAAGATGTGCAGATAAAAGCCTTCTGAACACGGTACGGGCATTACGAATTTTTGGTGATGCCGTTTAGTCTGACCAATGCTCTAGTAGCATTTATGGACTTGATGAATCGGGTGTTTAAGCAATATCTCGATAAATTCGTGATTATGTTTACTGATGATGTGCTTGTTTACTCCAAAACCAGGGAGGAACATGAGAAGCATTTGAGGGTTGTGCTGCAAACCATGCGGGAAGAAATATTGTTTGCAAAATTTTCCAAGTGTGAGTTCTTGTTGGAGAAAGTGTCATTTTTGGGTCATGTAATATCGGCTGAGGGTATTAAAGTAGACCCGCAGAAAGTGGAAGCAATTGTGAAGTGGCTGAAACCTACCAATGTGACGGAAGTATGGATTTTCCTTGGGCTGGCAGGATACTACCGACGGTTTGTCGAAGGCTTCTCCACTATTGTTGCACCATTATGTGGGTTAACTGAAAAGAAGAGACAATTCATGTGGACCAATGCTTGTGAGGCTAGCTTTCAAGAGCTGAAGCAAAGGTTGACGACAACACCACTCTTGCATTGACAAAAGAAAATGGTGTGTTTACTGTATATTGTGACGCATCGAGGGTTGGTTTGGGTTGTGTATTAATGCAGGATGGCAGGGTGATTGCCTATGCATCTCGGAAACTCAAAAAGAATGAGGAGAATTATCCGGTGCACGAGTTGAAAATGGCAGCAGTGGTGTTTGCTCTGAAAATTTGGAGACATTATTTGTACGGAGAGCATGTGAGATTTATACAGACCATAAAAGCCTGAAGTACATAACGAAGCAGCGGGATTTAAACTTAAGGCAACAGAGATGGGTAGAATTGCTCAAGGACTATGACTGTGTTATTAAGTACCACCGCGAAAAAGCAAATGTTGTAGCTCATGCCTTGTGTCAGAAATCTGTTGGTAGTTTGGCGCATCTTAGTGTTGTTAGAAGGCCTTCAGTTGGGGCATGGCACAAGTTGATGGACCAAGGCTTACAATGTGCGGTAGCTGAAACGGGAGCATTATTGGCACACTACCAAGTGTGTCCCGTCTTAAGTGAAAAAATTGTCAAGGCACAAGATGAGGATCCAGTAACAAAGTTGTGGAAAGAGAGGGCTGCTCGGGGAGAAATGTCGGGATTTGTTGTTTCGATGATGGCATTTTGAGATTCGGTTCAAGGATGTATGTACCTTATGTTGGGGAACTCTGCAATAAGCTCTTGGGTGAGGGACATCAGACCCGATACACCATGCACCCGGGTTCCACCAAGATGTACAATGATCTTAAGCGACATTATTGGTGGAAAAATATGAAACGGGATGTGGCAGATTATGTAGCTAAGTGTCTCACAACAACAGTTACCAGTGGAAGTGGGAAAATTATTGGTGGAACAATATGAAACGGGATGTGGCTACAACAACAGTTACCAATCAAGCATTGGCATGGCATCATATGAAGCTTTATATGGGCAAAAATGTCGTACACCAGTTTGTTAAGATGAAGTAGGAGTAAGGAAATTGCTCGGTCCAGAAATGGTTGAACTTACTACCGAAAAGGTGAAGATTGCCCGTGAAAATTTGGTTGCTGCTCAAAATAGACAGAAATCTTATGTAGACAATAGGAGACGAGAGTTAGAATTTTTAGTGGAGATATGGTGTTCTTGAAAGTTTCCCCTACAAAGAGAGTTATGTGGTTTGGAAAGAAAGGCAAATTAGGACCTCGCTATGTTGCCCCGTTTGAAGTAATTGAAAAAATTGGCCCGGTGGCATATCGACTTGCACTACCACCAAATTTTTCGGGAATCCATCTGGTATTTCATCTGTCTATGCTGTGAAAATACATACCTGATCCATCACACATACTTACTCCGCAGGAAGTCCAGTTGGGAGAAGAACTGACCTATGAAGCGCAGCCTATTGAGATCATCGATAGACAAGTGCGCAGATTGCAGAATAAGGATGTAGTGTCTGTTAAAGTTATTTGGGAAGATGCTTCAGGGAAAGAGGCTACGTGGGAATCAGAGCAGGAAATGATGGGCAAGTACCCGCATTTGTCTTCAGGTAAATTCGAGGATGAATTTATATAAAGGGGGAGATGATGTGATAACCCTTATAACTGAGGTACAATGCGTTTACTTGATGAGGAAGCGTGCTGGGATGAGAGCTGGACTCATTTGGTTTCAATTGGCCTCAGTTGGCTAGCCATTGGCTCTGGTTGGCTAGCCATTGGCACGATTGGATTAATTAGGTCTTAAACCCCGATCAATTTGTGTTAAGTGCTTAGGAGAACTAGGTGAAGGCTAAGCGTGGGTTAAGTTGGGGGTGTGCTGGCTTAGGTTTATTGGTGCATGCTAAGTAGGAGGTGGAAAGGTGCTTGGGCATGGTGGCAGATTTTGGGGCTAAGGGGATTCAAGTGATTGCTGACTAAGCTGCTAACTTGGGTCTTAAATGGTCTAGCAAGCACCTTAACCTACTCTTCTGCCCAATTTTGTGAGAAAATACTAAGGAAGAAAGACTTAGCCATTCTCAAGGTTCTCCAAGGCATCTTACACAGAAAGGAAGGGGGTAAGTGCACTGGTTTGGAATTCTTAACTGTTTTAGTGCAAATTGGCTAGCTAGGTGCACTGTGGGCGTGGATAGTGCACCAACTTGGCTTTATGGGAGACTTAGGGCTGTGATACTAAGTGGTTGGACTGTGAGAAGGTTTTTGGTTGTGTGGGAGCGTTAGCCAACTATGTTGGTGCATAATTGGCCCTGTGGGGAGCCAATTGGTGCACTAATTGCGCAATTTTCCCCACAGGTAACCAACTGACCCTGTTGGCGCACCAATGGTTCCGCAAGTGACCAATTGGTGAGCCAATGGGCACACCAACGTATAGGCTTTTATGTTATGTATTTTTACTTGATGATATGTTGCTGCTAAAGTGCCTTGGTGCTGATTACTAATGTGTTTTATGTGTGGGCAGGTGCTAAAACCCAAGGAGCACCAAAGGAGGGAGAAGGGCCCAGTGAGGCCTGTTTTTGTGTAAGTTTGGTTGCATGCTTGTGATAGTTAGTGGTGCTAACTTGCTGGTTGATGACCCAATGTACTTATTGGTGGCACTTTTGGTGCAATGTGGTTCACCCCCGCGGGAGGAGACATATCCGTAGTTAACTAAGATGAGAGGATTCTTTGTGGACAACTTAAACCCGAGTCCCCATGGGAGAACGATAAAATCCAGAGCCAACACCGAGTACCCATTGGAGGACGGTAAAATACTGAAGGAAACACTAAGTACCCTATGGGAGGATGATAGTATCCCTAGTTAGTGAGGATGAGATGATTCATTGTTAATGACCCGATAGATGAGATGATTCCACCAAACAAAACACCCGAGTACCCTATGGGAGGACGATAGTATCCCTAGTCAGCCGAGATGAGATGATTTTTGGTTGATGACCATCAAACAAACCCGAGTCCCCGTGGGCGGACGATAAAATCCCTAGTTAGCTTAGATGAGAAGATTCTTAGCCACACACCGAGTCCCCCAAGGGGGACGATAAATCCTTGAAAACCCGGGACGAGATGATTCCCGACCCATGGCACATATATGTCAGCATCAGCATCAGCACCTACTCCATCAAATTTGAGTGTTCTGCTTGTCGTTGCTTTATCTTCAGTTTCAAAAAACTCATCAACGAGGGGCATGTGTGAACACCCCAAATTTGATCCACTAATATTGTATTAAGTTATGAATATCTTATTGTTTATGGATTCATGAGATGATTCGATCCTTAGATGAAATATGTTTGTAATTTAATAGAGTATTAACATTTTATTAATTTTGATTTTTGAAACATTTAACTTAGAATTATTGAGAAGATTTAATTCTGGGTTTAATGTATTTGAGGGTTTGGATTTAATAAAATGTGGGTATGATAACATCTAAATATTAGTATTTTTATGATGGTTTTGAATGGCTTTTACTATGTATTCTTGGTCGATTATATGTATAATCTTTATATTATTGTGTGTTTTCATGCATTGTGTCATAGTACTTCAATTTTGCTGATTAAGTGTTTTTATCAGGAATTTATCGTTTTTATTGAAGAATGGAAGCTTTTTAACCAAGTTTGGAAACCAGGCCCAATTTAGGAAACTTTCTGCAGTGAGCATAGCCGACTATTTTGAAGATTTTGGGAGTTCTAGGTATTGAAATTAAGTGCGACTAATTGGAGACAAAACTAGATTTCCACAGATTTCTGTGGATTAAATTTCATAATCTTTGGACAAGTCTACAAGGAGCAGTAATTATTTTAATCCAGCCTAGGATGCAGATTTTTCTGTGCCGACCCAGGCCCAGTGTTTCGGAGATATATTGAGCTACAGAACTCTAATTGAAGAGTTCTTTTTATGGAAAGAAAGCTGGGAGAATTTCTAAGGTTGAATTTCTGGAGGATTTTCATGAGGAGGAGTAGTGGTAGAGTAGCAGTAAGAGGAGAGCAAGAAAATGAGGAGGAGGAGGCGGATTGGAGCAAGTTTGTGGAGAAGAAGAGGAGGAACCCGAGTAGAGCAATCATGTGCAGGCAGTCTCAGAAAAGGCATCATATCTAGAGCTGTAGGTGTCAGATTGTTGCGTTCTTGGAGTCGCTGGAAAGCTAAGAAGTAGCTCTACAAGTTTTCTGTTGGTGTCAGAGACCAGTTCGGCCTTCTTCTACCCTGAATTTCCCATTGAAGTTCTGCCAAAATTCTGCTTACGAATGATAAGCAAGTAGGAGCAAGAGGAGGGCTTCAAGAGGGAACTCGTTCTTATTTTCTTGGTTAATTGCTGCTGTGACGTGATAATGTTGATGATGTGATAATATGTGATGCATGTAAGAACTAAGTGAGCTTTGAACCCATTACCAGGGGGTACGTAGGCAGTTTCTAGTGGTGGAAAAGCAAGCTCAATCTTTATTTACTTTTTGTTTTGTTTTCGTTATTTGTTTGATTGTTTTGTGCATGGCATATGTTAATCCCTAATTGCACATGATCTTGCCCCAACATGG
Organism: Turnera subulata; assembly: GCA_028386065.3. Taxonomy (NCBI): domain Eukaryota; kingdom Viridiplantae; phylum Streptophyta; class Magnoliopsida; order Malpighiales; family Passifloraceae; genus Turnera; species Turnera subulata. The sequence continues at coordinate 218,185 of JAKUCV010004362.1, forward strand.
ATGGGTGGTTCACCTTCCCATCCATGAAAAACCCCCAGGTCCACATCTTTGGTTCGTTCACTGGTTGCCTTAAGGAGTAATCGGTTGCATAAGGAAGGTTTTCTCCGAATTTTGCCCTTTAATAAAATTCGGGTGGCGACTCCAAAGATGTGGATGACGGTTAAGAAGAAGGTGGTGAGTAGGCCTAATGAATTTTGGGTCGGGTACTCACAATAACCTTGATAATTAAGAGGTGCACGACCCCTGCACTCCCCAGAACTTTATAAATGGGACCCCTAATTCACATTTCAAAGGATCAACAATCTCTTTTACACATACTCCCCCATAAGCTTTAGTGCTTGGAGAAACTCTGTCTCTCCAAGTCTAGAAACACTTTTAGGGCAGAAACTCTGGAAGAATTTGGTGGTAAAGCATTAAGAAAGAAGCCAACAAGAGAAGATCAAGAGGGTGAAGCAATCAAAAGCAATCTAGAAGCCAAGAAGGTGGAGAATACGAGTGGAAGGACCTGATGCGAGCTATCTCAGAAAATAATTTATATCTCAAGTTCTAGAAGTCGGATTGCTATGATCTTGGACTATCTGGAAAGCTAAGAGGGAGATCTACAACTTTTTTGTTGAGCCTAGAAGCTGCATCGGCCGTTTTTATTGTCTAATATCCAGTAGAAGATGACCCATAGATTCTGTCCAACAACCAAGATAAGTACTCTAATCCCTTTTTTATTGTGAAATTTATTGATTGCTATTTGCTGGTGATTTGAACCCGGTAGCCGGGGTACGTAGGTCATTTCTAGTAGTGGAAACTCAAAAGCCCAATTATTTTATTTTTCCTTTTTGTTCCAATTTAATTTTTGTTATTTTATGTGATTTGTCTCCATACAACTCACACTATCACAGGGCATATAATTATTCTTCAATTGCACAAGGTTTCGTCCCAACACGGATGGGTACCTAACACCTTCGCATCTGTGACAAACCCCCGGGCCAAATATCTTTGGTTCACTAATTTGTTGCCTTAAAAGGAGTCATTGGGATTCAAGTACGATTTTTCCCAAATTTTTTCCTATAATAAAATTCGGGTGGCAACTCCAAAGATATTGGGTGTTGGTTAAGAAGAAGTTGTAAGGGAATAGGTGAGGAGGCCCAAGTGATTTTGGATCGGGTCTTCACAGAATGGGTGTCAAAGCTTGGTTTATCAAGGAAGTTCGACTTGGAATGGGAGGGGATTTTTGTTTTGACCGCACCTTTGTTTTAGGTCGCCTACGTATTCCTAAACATACCACTCTCTCTATTTTGTTTTGTTTTTTTTTTTCTTTTTGGGAACACCCTCGCTATCATCTAGACTGTTTTTTCATGGGTTGGTGATCTAGAGGGTGTTCATCTTTGTTTTTCTTTCTTTTTTTTTTCTGTTCCTTTTTTCGTGCCATGCTTAAGAAATCAGGTCCTTGTAGTTTGGGCGAAGACGGGCCGAACGTTTCACCTTTCAAAATTTCTCCCCTATTGATTGAAATCGAACTATTTCAAGAAAACATTTCCTTCCAAGTCTTTGGTGAGGGTTGTGTTTAAGGTTTGGTGTTTGGTTTAAAATTTTTCGGTGTGGCTGCTCCATATTAGCCAAGGGTTTGTGCTTCAAGCACTGTTTTGTTTCTGAAACATGAGGCTTCTTTTCTTATGGCCTCCGCCAGAATCCTAAAATCTAGTATGGAGCCATGTATGATAAGCTGGATTTTAATGGCTTAACTTTGAATTGATCTGTTTTGAAGTTCGGCAAGCCAAACTTGAAATGTTTGCAAAATCTGTTCACCCTTGCATAAACTATGTCATTTTTTAAATCATGAAATGCAATCATCGAGATAGGCAGGAAAGGCACATTTTATTTATTTAGTGAACACACAACACCAAAGCAAAGTCATAGAAACGATTAACAAAATCTGCACTTCTTTCAAACATAGCAAATACAATGGCTTATCAGCCTCCTACATCTCTATATCTTTTGGGGCAGGCCAATCTCATTTTGTTGAATCTCATGACGGAGTCTAAGATAATCATCCGTGGCATGCCCGACCACTTGGTGGAATTCACAGATCTTATTCCGGTCTCCTCTAATCTGAACCTCAGGTTCCGGCTCTAGAGGCAACAACAGGTTTATTTCTATGCATTTCTTGAACATCTTTCCCAAATTCATAGGAAGAAGGGTGAATTCCTTATATCTTGACCCAACTTGCAATGGTACCTGGGTAGTCACATGATTTACTTCAGTGGGCTTATTTCCTTGTGCTGAGCTAAAGTTGCGCCTAGGGATAGTAGTATCCACTGCTACTTTGATCTTTCCAAAAGTAATTGCATCCTCCAACTGTGTCCCTACCCCAATGAGGGCTTTGAAATTGGCATAGTAATTGCCAATTAAGCGATCATAATACACCGACTAAAGGTTCTTGATCACCATCTGTACCTGCTCCTCTTGTGTAAGTCGATTCACCATCAGTGATGCCTTGTTGCGCCACCTCGTGACAAAGGCCGAGAAACGTCTCTTGAGCCTCTTGTTTGGTCATCTCTAGATCTCTCTTGGTCACATCCACCTCAGTATTGTAGCTATATTGTCCCATGAATACAACATACATATCCTCCCTTTTGCTTATCCTTAATTCATCTAAGGTCATAAACCATTTCAAGGCGGAACCCGACAAGGTCCTTTGAAACAGTTGGGCCATCATTTCGCTGCCCACTCCCATTGGCTGCAGCATCCTCACATAAATCTTCAAATAGGTTTTTGGACACCCAGTTTCGTTGAACTTTTCTATGTCAAGCATCTTGAATTTCTCAGGCAAGTGGGCACCGGGTAATAACAACAGACAATCCAAGTTCCAGTCATCATCCTTCAGCTTGATGTTCTTCACCACTTCTTCCAATATCCTCAGTCTTTCCTTGTAATCCTTGAGCTCTTGCATCACCGAGTCATCGTTGACATCCACCACTCTGTTCTTTTTTATTCCCATCTTCGAACCTTGGCCCTCATCACCCCCAAAGGATAACATCTTCTTCTTCTTCAAGGTTTGAAGCAACTCCGCCATGTCGGGGTCCCTTAGCATGGCATGCGTCTCCCTAATCATAGCCAATTCTTCGGCTCCGATCTCATTTATGTTGCCCTAGAATCCAAAAGGTGTGTGTAAAGGTTCCGGGTACCCGTGGGTCTCTCTTCTCGGCACTCACACTTTTTTTCTGCTTTTTGGTTTTTTTTTTTGTGTTTTGGGGTTTTATGAAATCAAACGGCACTCTATCTACATGCACTTGGATTCACAACAATCACATAAATACACGTACCATATATTGATTCACAATGCATATGATGCTCAGGATATGCAGCTGGTTGGGGGTGAAAGAACCATCACTAAGGGATAGTTTGGCCTACTCACATGTAACATAGGACGTCGCGTGAGGTCGCATGCCTATTAACTCCTATCATTGCTAAATAGAGAGAAATGGGTTCACTCTGGCTGATAACCCCATAGGACGGTATGTACCGGACCAGGATCCCCTCACCCTCTTTTGGTAGAAGCTTCACAACATAATACATGAATGCTAGGCACGTACATGACAAAATATAAGGACAAATATTAATCGATGATTGCACATAATCTCTTAAACCCTCTACGTCTTCAACGGAGTCGCCAACTGTGAGTACCCGACCCAAAATTCATTGGGCTTACTGACCACCTTCTTCCTAATCGTCATCCATATCTTTGGAGTCGCCACCCGAATTTTATTATAGGGCAAAATTCAGGGAAAAACCTTCCTTAGGCAACCAATGACTCCTTAAGGCAACCGAATGAGCGAACCAAAGATGTGAACCCGAGGGGCTTGTCATGGATGGGAAGGTGTTAGGCACCCATCCATGTTGGGACGAGATCATGTGCAATTAAAGATAATATATGCCATATGCAACAAACACAATGACAAAATCAAAACTGAAATTAAAGATCAAAAACAGAAAAAAGTAAACAAATATTGAGCTTGCGTTTCCACCACTAGAAACTGCCTACGTACCCCCAGATAATGGGTTCAAAGCTCACGTAGTTCTTACACGGCTTCACAACTATATCACAGCATCAATTTGTCAACAATCAGCAAGATTCAAAGCCAAGAAAAGGTTGAAGCACTTACCTCGGGTTTTTAGACAGACTCTGTCTGTCGATTTCAACTAGAAATTAGAGGCAGAATGAGAACGATTCGGATTCTGGTGTGAACAGAAAAGTTGTAGATCTTCCTCTTAACTTTCCAGAACATCAGAGAGTATCCAATCCATCATCGACAACTCCAGATATTGCAAAAATACCAAAGGTGTGCGCAGCAGGGCTCTGATTCGGGATGCTCCACTTTTTTGCTCTTGAACCACCACCAAACGATCTCTTCTTGCTCCTCTCTTGCTTCTAATCTCTAGCTACTCTTCCTCAAAAAATTCTTTCAGAATTTCAGCCCTTACTAGGGTTCCTAAGCTTGGAAAATAAGAGTTTTCCCAAGCACTTATTGTGTGTATAGAGAAAAGAGAGAGTTTTTGTATCTCCTTGTGGTTGAATGAGGGGACCTAGTGCTCTTAGTGCCTGGACGTCCACTCTAATCCTAGGGTAGGGAATGAATCCCTAGATCAAATGGTTGATGGCTCCTAGATTGAATTGGAAATAAAATCTTTGACTTAACCTCCAAGTTGGATTTTTCCTATTTTCTAACCCGTAACTTGCACGCCAAATTACGACTTTTATAAGACTAAATTAGACTTTGAGCCCTTCTAAAACGTTCTAGAAAATTCTCTTAGCTTTCTATCCATATAAATTTCACCTAATTTGAACTTTTTTAGCCCTAGTTATCGCAAACGTAGTGGGCCTAGGTCGGTGCTAAATTCATGCACGGCTGGGCCAACTTTAAATAATTATTGCTCTTAATCCACTAGGCGAAAAATTATGAACTTTATATTCACAGAAAGCCCTAAGAGTCTTGTTTCATCTCCATCTGATTTCATGATAATTGGGTCTCTGGATCTCCCAGATTGTTAATTAAGTGGGCTATGCTCACTATAAAAAGTTTCCAAAGCAGGACCTCTTGACTGCCAAGGCCTAGCGGTCTTCACGACATGACTGCCATGACTTGGCGGTCTTCTATGCATGTCCGTCGGGCCTAGCGTTCATCTCGGCATGACCGCCAGGTCTGGGTTACTATTCATGTTCTTCTTGTTTTGTCCGGGTTTTCCTGTAGTTCCGATTTTAATCCGATTCTTGCACAACAGTCAAAATTCCTCTTTTCACCCAAAAATATCAATATTTCATCAAGTTAGATTCTAGACACACTTTAGTCTAAGATCAAATCATCTCATTAATCGTTAGGTGCAAATATATCTAAAATCTAAAATAACAAAATATTTGTGGGCCAAATTTGGGTGTTCACAGAGGTATCATTTTCAATTTCTTTTCTATTTACTTTTCCTCCTTTTTCTTTTATATAGGTCTAAATAAACAGAAAAAAAGATAGAGCATGACGACCAGGAGCTTGAGGACTTTGGCGAGCTTACACTTTGAGACTTTACCAGCACACACCAAAGAAGCCTCTCTTAATCTCTATAATCTTTTATTATTTTATTTCTATGTGTCGTGTTGGATTGAAAGGGGTAATTGCATACATGACATTACACACACTATTGTTTAACCCATCACCCAACTGGCCTTGGCTTTCTTTTCTGTATTCTCATGCTAGTTTCTAAGTTTGGGAGTATCCCTTGCTGTCATGCATCTTTCTGGTTTATGTCTTTCCCTCTTTGATTTGGTGTAGTCAGGACACTTTTTTGTTTAGGTTTTGGGGTGCGAATTTGCAATTTGTGACTTTGTTTATTTTTTGCATAAACTTTTGTTGCATGGCCAGAAGGTTTATGTTATTTTATTTGAATGTTCATCTTATTCATTTTGTAATGGTGTGACTCTATTTCTTGTTGCTTGTGTTACTTTAGCTGCGACGAGGCTTATTTTCCGTTTGCCTTGAACTAAAACCACATCAGGTCACTTAGTTTCCCTTTGTATTTCACTTGCAAGGTTGAGTTTTTTATTAAGTTTCACTAGAATGATGTCCTTAGGATTCTAGTTGCTTAAACTTTTTGAAAGTTTACGAGAGAAGCTATTATTTTGTCCTAGAACAACTCTTCCACTGAGGCTAAATTTTTAGCACATATTCTAATCACAGAAAGGACTTAGGCCAACATTGATTTTAACCAAACACTTAGACTTTTAGCCTACCCTAGATCACACAATCCTTTGCACACCCCTTTGGGCCTACCTTAGATGGTCATATCAGCCACCTAAAATCTTTTGCAGCCATTAATATGACCATCATGTGCCAGATCAGCACAATTTTTTCATGTCCTTACCTAGTCCTGTCAGCCCTATTTACTGGATCTTAATTCTTACACACCAGTTCTTTGCAGTTTATTGATAACCAACAGACTCACCCTATTATCTTACACTTTGAACGAACAATGTTGACCACACCTTGTCTGGTATTGCTGCTCAAAAGAAACAAAAACAAGAAAAAGAACAAAACAAAACTCAAAAAAATAGAAAAAAAAAACAACATACAAACAATTCAAGTAGGGGCATGGTCAGGATGTTGGAGCTTAGTAAAAAAAAAAAAGAACTCAACAGAGTCAGTCTACACAATGTGCTTCATTCTCTTAAGGATTAAACTCAGTAAGCTTGGTAGACATTTGAACACCTCACTCCCTTTCCTTTGTACACTAGCCTAACCTCAAACTCTACCCCAAAGACCTAATAATCTTTAGTTTTGGATTTGTATCCATTAGTGGAGATGAGAGTTTTAGAGTTGTCTATGTGACATTACTTTTAATTAAGCATTCACTACATAAATAAGTAAGCAAATCCTTTAAAGGACTGATTAGTTTGAGCTTGAAAAGGAACTTGAATCTCGTTATTGTGTACTTTGGTGGACTTTTGTGATCTGAATTTTTATGAATCTGAATTTCTACAAACAGTCTATTCTTAGGTGAACCATGAGTTACATTTAGGCAGGGTTAAACTGGTGCAGATTTGAATGGGAAGCATGCATATGCATCGCTTATCTTTTTTCTTGATTATTCATGCTTAGTTTTGCTCGGGGACAAGCAAAAGTTCAGGTTTAGGGGAATTTGATATGTGTGCATATCATGTACTAATTAGAGCATAAAATTTCCTATTGGCCTAGCATTTAGTTAGGAATCATGCATTCTACTTGCTGTTTTAGTTTAATTTTCACTAGCATTGTCTTTGCTGATTGAGTTTTGCTTTCAAGTGTTTTTTTTATGCAAATTAACCTATTTCTCATGGATTTTGAGCTCTTTAAGGAATTCTGGAAGAACTGAAGTCGATTTAATGAAGATTATCTGTCGAAGAGTTCTTAACAGAGTGACACTGTTTGCGACGTTGGCTGTCAAACAGGGTGACTTTGTTGCATCCGCATATTAGAGCCCAGATTTTTTTTGCGTCAGCTTATTCTGATAATTTATTAGGAGATTTGTTAAAGACGTGTCTTTCGGACATTCCTATTAAAGAAAGAATCATGCTGGCTGCTAAAAAAAGAAGATCCTAGAAATACTGATTGTTAGAGATTGGCTAATTAAGCTTACTTCTAAGAATTAATGCTAGGGTTTTTAGGGGATAAAGTGGAAAAGACGGCAACAACAGAAAAGTACCTTATTCTGATGACTGAAGCTTTTACTGAAGGCAAAGAACTTTTGTGGAGTTTTGCTAATTCTAGTTTTTGGTTTGTTATGAACAATTTCTCCATGTTTATTTTCTATTCAGATATGTACTAAATGTTCTTTTCTAAATCGAAGGGATGCTGCTACTCAAATGCTTTATGGTTTAACTAACCTTCGAACAGTTTATTTTTATTTGGTTTCTTGATTGATTTATGCATGCTTGATTCAGGTTAGAGACTGGCCATCTTTATTACTTGTCTTAGGTATTAAACTAAGTATCGACAAAAGACGTTTAGTGTTGGAACAACATAAATCAACCCTAACTAGGTGCTGAAAGGCAGTAGATTATTGTGGAATTCGTGATAACAAAGAAGTTCTTTGCTCTTAGAGTAGGTTTAATCTACGACAGTAGTTAGATTGATCTTTGAGACGAGGTTATACTTTCAAAAGTCGATAATCTCACCCTAGGTTGTTACCCATCAAGATATCGAGTAGAAATCTGTAGGTTTTAATCGACAGAGTCACCCTGTTGACACGTCTGGAAGGTTATTTATGCCATAAAAGGATAGAGTAGTGAACCCCGACCGACCTAAATTCTCCATAATCTGATTTCTTATCTCTTTTACAGTATTATTGTCGTTTATTTTATTGTTCAACACAATCTTCAATCATAACCATGGTTATCAAACCCGGCCCGGCCCGGCCGGTTGAACCGGGTTAATCGCGACCCGAAGACAAATCCGGGCTTTTTTACCCCTCCGGTTTGTACCCTCCAAAAAACCGGCCGGGTCATGCCGGGTTTTCCGGTTTTATTGACCTGTTTCCAGTTTTTTCCGGGTTAAAAGTCAAAAAATTCAAAAAAATTGTCTTGGTCAGACCATGATCGGACTTTTGGTTGGACCTTTATGTAAAAATATGCATATTTTTACTATTATTCCTAATACCGGACAGACCTGGTTGAACCCCAGTTAGACCTCTAAAACCACGATCCGGCCAATGAAATGGGTCAATGGCCAGGCCGGGTTTAATAATCTTGATCATAACCTCCAAATTATTATTTTATTTATTGTTTTCACCCTAATAGATTGAGTGAGTTAATAAATTATTTTGCCTAATACTTGTGGATACGACCTTGTGTGCTACTACGGTCTGTGCGCTTGCAGATTTGACACATTATTTCTGTACTTTAGAGGGATTGACGAAGATAAGGCAATGGGAATATTTATGCGGCAACAACTTGTTCACTCTTGCGTTGTTGTTTTAGTTCCAGTTTTTCAATGTGTGGGGGCAACGGAGTAGTATGTGCGTTTTGAATTCCAGCTCACCCGCAATCAATGCAACGTTGTTTTCCTCTGAAAGGTATACGTACGTTGCCGGGCGGCCGCCTATTGCGACAGTCAAATGACCACCCTTTATTGGATGAGGCTTCTTGTGACTCACGACGACACACAAGAACAAATGCAGAAATTGTTTAATTTGTGATCATGTTCAAGAAAATTTTCATTCACGTATATAAGGCTAGCTTCATCCTCGGTTATTTCCACAACTGTACTCTTTACATTTCTTTAGATTAAATTTTTCACAACTGTACTACTCCTTTTATATTTTTTTTTAGATTAATTACCACAGTATTGGCTCTCAGCTGCTATTACTGGAGGAGGGTTCAGTTCAAATACAAAAGTAAAATCTGAGGATCCACATCAGTCTTGCTAGCAAAATATGTAAAATTTAGATTATAAACAAGTATAAAATTACAAGAATCAAATGTATCAACAATCCTTTCTTCTCACTCCTCTCCTCACCTCTTTCTTCCTATTTTATTTTATTTTATGTTATTTTGATAAAATCTCTTCATATCTTAAAAAAGGAAAAAGAGGGACTCTCTTGGGGTCAAAAATTGCATGCTGCTCTTATTTTTCAAAGATGACTGTCCAATCATGATAAACTCCAGATTGACTATATATCGGGGGCCAGCAATCATTATAGCCATTAGGCTTCAATTTCTTGCAATCGTCTTATGTAAAATCACCATTTTCAAAGTCGTTCCTCTATAATAATGATGCAACATTTACTTGGAACTTGGAGAGGTCCTAGTCAAAATTTTACAACACGGGCAAAACTAGGAGATAATAAGTCTCAAATTTAAAGTTCTGGAATCAAACAAGCATGCCTTATTCCATTTTTTTTTTTTTTTGCGCATATTCCATCGGCTTTTAACACTTTTAGTCTTTCAATTCAAGAGTACCATATGAGTTACAAACTCATTCTTGAGATATCCAACATCCTAATATTTGGGTTGTATATATGTTTGGTCTCCTTACACGTTAAGAATAGTCTCCCTACATTAAAAATAATTAATTATATTCTCCCTACTCTTCTTAAATGATTAATTTAATCTTTCGTCTAGTGATAACTAGACCTGGCAAAACGGGTATTGACACGACAACCCGACATGAACCCGACACGAAATTAGCAGGTATAGGTCAGAGATTTCCAACCCGTTTAGTTAAATGGGTCGACCCGACACGACACGAAAATTAGAAGGTCAGGTAGCGGGTTGACCCGCCAATCCGATAGGTACCTGTTTATGACCCGATTATATTTAGGGTATAGATATTTTACTGATTTAATGTAAGACTTATCCAATATTTAAGGCTAAAATTACTAAAATTATCCAAAAATACTTCTATAAATGCTTTAAAATATTATTATATTATGATTCTGCAATTTATAATTTTATTTGATGTATAAAAAAAACTAATTATATGTCTATTTGCTTAAAAATATGCAAAATAGAAAAATTTCAAACTCATTTTTAGGCTTGTTAGACTTAATAGGTAACCCGCGGGTCAACCCGAACCCGACACGATAATAAACGGGTTGGACACGACACGACACGATTATTAAATGGGTCGGGTCGGGTTGAAGATTTAGAACCCGATTACCTGTTCAACCCGACACGAACCCGACACGACAACACGAATTGCCAGGTCTAGTGATAACAGAGGTTAGCTGACCAAACAGACTAATCTCATGTATTAATAATTTTGTGGGTCCCACTTAAAAAATTAAATGCTTAATTCATTGTTTGACTTGAATCTGTAACCAGATCCTTAAACCAGATTAAATTCACCCTCGCTACTCACCCTCACCAAATCCTTTTCCATCCTTTTCTAACCCTCTCCACCTCTCATTCTCACAGCCCCTCTTTCTCTCTCTCTCTCTCTCCTGCAATTATTTAAACTGTCGTCCCCTTGAATCCACCACCGCCATATACCAACATCTCAGTTTTCTCTCCTACGTCACGTCTCTATAAATAATCAAATGTGATCCACTAGTTTCTTTATTGATTTATAGTGGTATTTTTTTGAGCCTAAGTTTGATTTATTTGATTTATGGACTTTGATTTGGCATTATAACCTAATGGATTGATTAGTAGATCATCTATATACTTAGGCCCAACCTTAAGACAAATTCTCAGACCCAATAACACCATATTTTCATAGATCCAAGCCCCATTACAATTTGAATATTAGTTTCTCTTATAAAATTGGGGAAGATTTTCACTATTTGATGGAATAATACAAACTTGATCAAGGTAATAATACAACTTTGGTAATAATAATAAACTTTTGATAATAATATATAGAAGAGAATAATAAATTTAGATGGAGGGAGATTGGAAGAGAAGTGTATGGAATGAGAAGAGAGTGAAGTTTATGGTGGGTTGTAAGTGTATGAAAGTGAAGGAATGAAGGGGTATTTATAGTTAGAAATGGGAGGATAAAAACAAATAAGTATGATTAATTTAAAAGGATAAAATCAAAGGGATGTTAGGTAAAGGAAGATGATATTAGTATTAGGACAAATGGAATTATGGAGGGTAATTAGCCAAAGAGATAATTCCAAGTAGAAGTTTGGTGTATGGGTAAAGTATTTACCGAGGGTAAATTCGGGTATGGTAAAAATGAGTTTTACTAGATGGTAACAATGACATTCACCCACCATAATTTATTTATAACACTCCCCCTTGAATGTCATTTCACCTTAGATAGAATACGCTTAGGAAGTACTGCCTCGTTAAAAACCTTACTAAGAAAAACCCAGTGGGACAAAAACTTGGTGAAGGAAAAAAGAGTACAGTGCATATTCTACTCCCCCTGATTTTGGCATCCCTTGATATCTCAAATCCTCCATAAACCAATCAACTTCATCAATTTTTCAAAAGTTGTAACAGCCCGGGTAAAATTTGGATTTTTACCGGGACTGTAAAAGTCTTTTTACTGTGATTTACCGTTGAATTAACCTTGGGTAATTAATTCAAGGTAAATCAAGCGTCGTTTTTCGTAACCGAGGGTTTTCCCGCGCTCGAGATTTTTCCGTGGATTTTACGGACCAAAGTTGGTTTTTTTTTTTGGGTCCCGGAATCCTCAGAAAAATCACACCGGAAAATAACAAAGGGGGTATCAGTTATTTTCTGGTCCGGACTGGACTCGCTCCATAATGCAGACAAGCTGCATTATTGATCGTCACATGTGTAACAGCATTTTCACGGTTGATAAAAGAAGTAGAAAGCAGAAGAAGGGGAAGAAGGGAAGAGAAAAAGATAGAAGAGAAAGAAGAGAAAAAAAAAAAGAGAGAGGGAGAGAAAAAAAAAAAAGAAAGAAGAAAAAAATGGAGAGAAAAGAAAAAAAAAAAGAAGAGGAAAAAAAAAAGGAAATCTGAAAGGAAAAAAAAAAAGAAATAGGAGAAGGAGGAGTTGTCGCCCGAGCCACAACCTCCACCACGACCGCCGCCACCTGCACCTCCTCCCCTCCTTCCTTTCCCTTCTTCACCTCGCTCGCTCGACGTCACTGCAAACCACCATCACGCCGCCTTCCTTCCCGCTGCAGATCGATGTCGTTCGCCCTAGCGAAGCTAACCGCCGTGCCCTTTCCCCCGCAGCGAGCCACCGACGACGCCTCCTTCGCGCCTCACTTGCGTCGTCGAGTCGCCGTTCTGAGCCGCGCCATCGCCTCGTCTCTGTCGTCTCACCGTTTTGCTGCCGCGCCGCCGTCTCACTATTCGCCTAGGTGAACGACCCGTTTCACAAGAGAGTGACGGGCGGGTCGACCCGTTGACCCAGATGCCTTGTGGGTTGAGTCTCGCGGGCTGGGCTGAGCTAAGTTGGGTTGACATGTGATTGGGCTGGGCTGCTGGGTCAGGTTCTAGGCCTGTTGTGCGGGCCTGCGCCTAGGCCCCTACCTGGGGTCTGGGTTTGGCCTGTGCAATAGGCTGGGCTTGTACTGTTCGGCCCAGTCCGTAATGAAAAAAATAAAAAAAACAAAATAAAAAAAGAGATAATTAAATAAAATTAAGTATATATTCTGAAAAAAATTAAATATGGTAATTATTTTTGAAAAAATCTGTTAGTATGGATTTTGGTGATTGAAAAAAGATACAAAAATATATACATACATAAATATATATATAATTATATTTTCAGAAAATACGTTTATAAATTGTATGATTATATATTTTTCTGGGAAATAATAATATGAAATATGGTGAAATAAATTGGGAATGAACATGGTATATATTTATATATTGGAAAAAGAATGTACGTCAAGATAAATAATTTCTATAAGAATATTTTGGAAAAGTATAAATATTTTATGTAATAATTTAGAATATAAATATATATACATATCTTCTTAGAAATATTATTTTATGATAATTATATTTTTGGAAAATGATAAATATCCTCGTAAAAGTATTTTGGATAGAGAATTAATTAAAGTATGGTACCGAAATTGTATTCGGATATACGTACGGTATAATATTTTCGGTAAAAGATGATGATAAAAGATATGTAACCGAGATGGGTTATTTTGCAGTTTTGGCATCATAGCATACCGATTCTGTGCATTTATGTGAGTATATTGTTTTGTTGTATAGATTTGATATCGGACAGTTTTCCGAGGAGCCGGCTTTGGACCGGTCATTGTCTCCGGAGTTGAGTAATCGGCCAAGGTGAGGATGGATTTCCTTCAATATGTGCCTATATTACTCGGTTGTTGTGTTTGATGATTATTACTCTGTTGGTTGTTGCATTTGCTGTGGTTTGGTTCGGGAAGTTTATCCTAGTGTCTTGATTGGTTTTTGGATGTTTATCCTTGCGTCTTTTTGGTTTAAAGTATAATGGATTAAATAATAAATTGTGAAAAGGATGTCGATCCTCGGTTTTGGATGGGATGTCTATCCCGGTATTTTGGTTAGGGATGTTGATCCCTGAGTTTGGATTTGATTGATGATGATATAATTGTCACGTGATAAGTAGTGGTTTAAGACTGTTTCGTGGTGGCCATGACCTGGGTTACATGTGATAAGCATGTCTATGCTTGGGATGTCTATCTCGTGATTATATTTGAGATGTCTATCCCTGGGTTCTTATTTTTGGGATGTCAATTCTTGGGTTCTCTTGAATTTGGTCTGGCACCCGGAATATGTTGATAACCAAGTCTGACCCCTAGCTTATCCGTGACGGGGCCCGGAAAGATAAAATTGGAAAATTGGATTTTTGATTTAGTCTTTTTGGTCTTGGACCGGTTTTGGGTCGAGTCTTTCGGTTTGGTACATTTTGGCGGTTTTTGCCTGTTTTCGACTTTGAGTAATTATAGTGTTGCATATTGATCGTCTATCCATGGTTGTGAGCACTTTGGACTCACCCCTCACCTGCGGGCTTTCATCCCGTATGATGGATTATTTGTGGTGTAGGTTTGGTGCATTCTAGACAGCCTGCGGCGTTATCCCTTGGATAGGACTCGGATCCATAGTTTGCATCAGTGTCGCATACAATGTCTTTGTGAGTTATTAAGTCTTCCGCTGTGCTGTTTATTATTATTGTTGGGCCATTGGGCCGGTTATGATGCTATTTTGTTTTTATTTTGGGTTGTTGAGCCCGAGCTTCTGTTGTATACACTGTATGCTGGGCTTGGTTTGGTTGGGTCGTCACAGTTCCGACACGTGTTTACTGTGTACGGTAAATACGGGTCAGGGCGTTTCATTTTGGTAGCGGAGCGGGCGTTAGGTCTTGTTGGGTAGTCTTTGTGTGTCTGTTGTTCCTGTTTGCATAGTTCGCTCCATTTGTTTATTATTTTATATCATTTTAGTTAGTGCATTATGAATCCAGTCAAGGGACGCCAGCTGTCGCAGAACATTCACATAAGAGGTAATTGATGCCATATATAAGCGGAAATATAAATATTATTAATAATTCTAATATTATCATTACAAACATAAATATTACATTGATATTTTATAAAAATAAAAATACATTCATCTTCTCGGAACGACGTTGACCCTGAAGCTGTTGGGGTCATTGTTGATGTTGACCGTGATGCTGTCGCTCCACGAGAACCACATGCCGCCTGTGTTGTTCTGGCCAGGAAGCTCGAAACAGTTTGCTTGAGGGAACCGGTGTGGGATGAGACCGTGATCGTCTTCAGGCTGCCACTGGGTCTCCGTGAGAAGAACCATGTTAGGCTTGTACTGGTTCTTCAGGTCCCTCAGGGTACTCGAGAACTCCTAGGAGCGCCTAGCGACTCCTCTGCAGTTCCACACCAGTAGTCGGACCTTTGGCCAAGTTGCGGGCAGACGAGTTACTCTGGGCATGCTCTGAGCAGTCATCGAGAGCTGGTAGTAGGTACCTTGCTCCAGGAAATGGCAAGTGGACTCTAGGTTGAACTCCTGAAGTCTTTCAGAGATGAAAAACATGACGGAGTTGGCCAAGCCATAGTAGGACGTCCTCAGAGTGCCTTGGTCCTCCAGGAAGAACGTCTCTTCCATGGGAGTGACGAAGAATCTGGATGAGTAGAGTTCGTCGACGAAGACCAGACGGGGCATTCTGCTGACCTCATTCGGAAGTTCTTTTGGACGCTCGTTGATCATGCTGTAGGCCAGCCGGTTTCTTCTGCCTAGGTTGGCACCTTCGACGAAGAAGACGGATGATGGAGCTGGCATTGTGTTTGGACGTGTTGGTGATTTGTTTTTTTTTTCTCTTTTCTCTGAGTTTTGAGGTTTCTTGCCTGAGCGTTTGTTTGCTTTAAGATGCTTTTGATGATTTACACCTCACCGCTCCGTCTTTTATACTCTTATGGGGAGCGTGATTACTGTTTTTTATTTTCAAAATTTTGCTTTTTGAAAATTTTGCCGTTGCTTCATTTGTTGCTTCGTTACTTTATACGTTTTTCGGGCTACAAATGCTAGTGTTTTTCAGCCCTTTTTCCATCTCGCGATTTTCTAACGCCCTGGCTACCTTGGTGTTTCTTTTTATGGTTTTCATTATTATCTACATCTTTTATCACATGCATCCATGACCGTTGTGGCTAGACTGATGGGACCATACCTCGAGTACAGCGCATGTGCAACAAGCTTACACCTGCTCGGACATCGTGGAGAGATACGAGACCTGACAGACGTTTTTGGCTCATGCGGAATTTGTGAACAAGTGGATAACGTTTCTTTCGAGGAACACAGGACGTGCTCGTGGCGTCATCGTCACCTTGCGAGTTAACGGACGTCTTTTTCACGAGGGAAACAGACGTCACCATTAGCTGTGCGTGTTACGTTTCTCGGGATCGAGGATGTATAGGACCGAATTGAGCGCCGATCATGAAAACATGTTTTGTTTTAACTTCTTTATGTTTTGGTTTTGTTAAACGAGTTTTGTTTTTAATCTCTTTATGTTTGATTTTATTTTTCCTTCTTGATGATTTTGTTTTGCTTTTAAATATTTTGCTTTTCTATTGAACATGAGATTTTCATAACTTTAAAAAGGGTTTTGTTTTGAAAAAAAAGCATATTTTATTTATTTCATAACGGTTTTACAACAGGAGAAGAAGTACTCTATGGAGCTACTTGCTTCTCTAGATCTTTTACAAGTTTTTGGATGTTTTTGATGTGAGGGAAGAGCTCTGCGCATGCCAGTTCTTTCTGCATCACCGCCGCGCTGACCTTCTTCAGTGAGACATTCAGCTGTGATAGTGTCTGCTGCGGAGTGCTGCTTTCAGCCGTTGCTTTGCCCTTCCTATCCTCAGCTTCTTTGCCAGCATGCTTCTTTCGCCGTCTGCTGGAGACGACCATGTGTTCTTTCAGACCGACGATGTTCGTCTTGAAGCGCTTCTTTGGCGGTTCTTCATCGGAGCTTGTCGGGAAGGCAGTACCACCGATATAGCTGTTGTTCTCGGAGTTTGAGGTAGTTCGAGATCGGATTGGAGAGTCCATGGCTGTGTGTGAGTTTGCCAGTCATGAGGTTCGGTTTATATAAGCGGAGGAGATGTCGCTTAAGGGTATAAGCGAAATCTCGCGTTGAGTTTGGACACCTGGCAGAGTGTGCCAGAAGCTTATCGTGGTAGGACCCACGGATAAGACGGAATTTTGGGGACGAAATTTTTTTAAAGGTGGGTAGACTGTAACAGCCTGGGTAAAATTTGGATTTTTACCGGGACTGTAAAAGTCTTTTTACTGTGATTTACCGTTGAATTAACCTTGGGTAATTAATTCAAGGTAAATCGAGCATCGTTTTTCGTAACCGAGGGTTTTTCGGTGCTTGAAATTTTTCCGTGGATTTTACGGACCAAAGTTGGTATTTTTTTCGGGTCCCGAAATCCTCAGAAAAATCACACCGGAAAATAACAAAGGGGGTATCAGTTATTTTCTGGTCCGGACTGGACTCGCTCCATAATGAAGACAAGCTGCATTATTGATCGTCACATGTGTAACAGCATTTTCACGGTTGATAATAGAAGAAGAAAGCAAGAGAAGGGGAAGAAGTGAAGAGAAAAAGAGAGAAAAGAAAGAAGAGAGAAAAAAAAAAGAGAGAGGGAGAGAAAAAAAAAGAAAAAAAAGAAAGAAAGAAGAAAAAAATGGAGAGAAAAGAAAAAAAAGAGAAAAAAAAAGGAAATCGGAAAGGGAAAAAAAAAAGAAATAGGAGAAGGAGGAGTTGCCGCCCGAGCCACAACCTCCACCACGACCGCCGCCACCTGCACCTCCTCCCTTCCTTCCTCTCCCTTCTTCACATCGCTCGCTCGACGTCGCTGCAGACCACCATCACGCCGCCTTCTTTCCCGCTGCAGATCGATGCCGTCCGCCCTAACGAAGCTAACTGTCGTGCCCTTTCCGCCGCAGCGAGCCACCGACGACGCCTCCTTCGCGCCTCACTTGCGTCGTCGAGTCGCCGTTCTGAGCCGCGCCATCGCCTCGCCTCTGTCGTCTAACCGTTTCGCTGCCGAGCCGCCGTCTCACTATTCGCCTAGGTGAGCGACCCGTTTCACAAGGGAGTGACGGGCGGGTCGACCCGTTGACCCAGATGCCTTGTGGGTTGAGTCTCGCGGGCTGGGCTGAGCTAAGTTGGGTTGACATGTGATTGGGTTGGGCTGGTGGGTCAGGTTCTAGGCCTGTTGCGCGGGCCTGCGCCTGGGCTCCTACCTGGGGTCTGGGTTTGGCCTGTGCAATAGGCTGGGCTTGTACTGTTCGGCCCAGTCCGTAATAAAAAAAATAAAAAAAATAAAATAAAAAAGAGATAATTAAATAAAATCTAGTATATATTCTGAAAAAAATTAAATATGGTAATTATTTTTGAGAAAATCTGTTAGTATGGATTTCGGTGATTGAAAAAAAGATACATAAATGTATACATATATAAATATATATAATTATATTTTCTGGAAATACGTTTATAAATTGTATGATTATATATTTTTCTGGGAAATAATAATATGGAATAAGGTGAAATAAATTGGGAATGAACATGGTATATATTTATATATTGTAAAAAGAATGTACGTCAAGATAAATAATTTCTATAAAAATATTTTGGAAAAGTATAAATATTTTATGTAATAATTTAGAATATAATATATACATATCTTCTTAGAAATATTATTTTATGATAATTATATTTTTGGAAAATGATACATATCCTAGTATAAATATTTTGGATAGAGATTTAATTAAAGTATAGTACCGAAATTATATTCGGATATACGTACGGTATAATAGTTTCGGTAAAAGATGATGATAAAAGATATGTAACCGGGATGGGTTATTTTGCAGTTTTGGCATCATAGCATACCGATTATGTGCATTTATGTGAGTATATTGTTTTGTTTTATAGATTTGATATCGGTCAGTTTTCCAAGGAGCCGGCTTTGGACCGGTCATTGTCTCCGGAGTTGAGTAATCGGCCAAGGTGAGGATGGATTTCCTTCAGTATGTGCCTATATTACTCGGTTGTTGTGTTTGATGATTATTGCTCTGTTGGTTGTTGCATTTGCTGTGGTTTGGTTTGGGAAGTTTGTCCCAGTATCTTGATTGGTTTTTGGATGTTTATCCTAGCGTCTTTTTGGTTTAAAGTATAATGGATTAAATAATAAATTGTGATAAGGATGTCGATCCTCGGTTTTGGATGGGATGTCTATTCCGGTATTTTGGTTAGGGATGTTGATCCCTGAGTTTGGTTTTGATTGATGATGATATAATTGTCACGTGATAAGTAGTGGTACGACTCGATGGTTTAAGACTGTTTCGTGGTGGCCATGACCTGGGTTACTTGTGATAAGCATGTCTATGCTTGGGATGTCTATCCTGTGATTATATTTGAGATGTTTATCCCTGGGTTCTTATTTTTGGGATGTCGATCCCTGGGCTCTCCTGGATTTGGTCTGGCACCCGGAATATGTTGATAACCAGGTCTGACCCCTAGCTTGTCCGTGACGGGGCCCGGAAAGATAAAATTGGAAAATTGGATTTTTGATTTAGTCTTTTTGGTCTTGGACCGGTTTTGGGTCGAGTCTTTCGGTTTGGTGTATTTTGGCGGTTTTTGCCTGTTTTCGACTTTGAGTAATTATAGTGTTGCATATTGATCGTCTATCCATGGTTGTGAGCACTTCGGACTCACCCCTCACCTGCGGGCTTTCATCCCGTAGGATGGATTATTTGTGGTACAGGTTTGGTGCATTCCAGACAGCCTGCGGCGTTATCCCTTGGACAGGACTTGGATCCATAGTTTGCATCAGTGTCGCATACAGTGTCTTTGTGAGTTATTAAGTCTCCTGCTGTGCTGTTTATTATTATTGTTGGGTCATTGGGCCGGTTATGATGCTATTGATGTTTTTACTGTGTACGGTAAATACGGGTTCGGGCGTTTCAAAAGTTGTAGTAGGAATTGATTTTGTAAATAAATCTGCCAGATGTCACTTGAATGATTCTTGATGTATCCTCCCTTTAATTGGGCATTGCAGCTAGCATTATCTTCATAAATCGTCGTTGGAACATCTTCCTCGCTAACTAATCCATATGAATCTTGACTATGCTGCATCATCGATCTTAGCCAAGCACATTCTCGGCTAACTTCATGTATGAACACAATATCTCCATTATTTGAAGAGGCAACAACGATACTTTGTTTTCTGGTCACAATGATACTTGATGTATCTGCCTATGCTTTATGTGGATCAAATAAAAGACCTACATCTGCAAAACCAACTAGATGCACCTTGGGCTCACAAGGTTAAAATAATTCCATATACCGTGGTAATAGAATATGTATTTATATATTATATTCCAATATAAAAATGTTAGAGCAAAATTATATTTTTCAAATATTTTTATAGCAAAAGCTTCAGGCTTTATGTTACTAGCAAGATAAATTGTACTTAGATAGGGTACTTCAGGACCAATCTAATTCTTTATGAGATTTTTCATCATAGCACGGCGTTTGGAAGCTTCTCCAGGAGTTTCAATAATATTTAAATTACAAAAACACATATGAATTATCAACATAAGCAAAAATAAATTCATGCACATACTTTATACTATGCACACGCAAATTGGTTTAAACCATCAATTTAACTTAATTTTGTATATTCCCGGGAATTAGTTGCTTCAAGCAACTTGAATCCTTTAGGGATTCTCTTATATACGTCATGATATATGGATCCATAGAAATATAGGCTGTAAGAGCATCTATTAGATGCGTTTCTAATTTTTCATATTATGCCAGACTTATCAAAAATAATTGCATCCACCACAAGGGAGTATATCTCCTCACAATTAATATCAAATCGTTTGGGTAAAACCTTGTGCGATAAGCCGTGCTTTGAATTTCTCTATTATGATTTCCTTTTTGCACAAATACCCATTTTTCAATCGACTGGTTCTACATCATCTGGTGTATGAACTACAGGTCCGAAAAATATCTTGCTTCACTTGCGAGTCTAACACAGTCTTAATCATGTTTCTCAATTTGACCAATCATTCTACGCCTACATTGACCGCTAGATGTAGGTTCATGATCCTAATTTTTTTTAGCGCTATATTATAAATAAAATAAATATTCCGTCGACGGTTATTTCACGTTGGTTCCATCACATTCCTGACACTGTAATTGAGATCTCATCATTTTCATTTATTTCAGATACCTGTGTTACTTCTGGAACTTTATCAATTGTGTCAGAAGACCTTTTCTGGAGGACATTTAATATGAACCTCTACTGGAGGCCATCTTTTCTAACTGGGGCCATCTTATCTCTTTTGCTCCTTTCTCTCTATCGAGAATTTTGTTTTCTTTCGGAACCGAGTATATTCTACGCTTCTTGCGTACTTTAGATTCATTTGCATACTATTCTTGTTCTTCTGGAACATTAATTTGAACAGGAGCATTTGCAGCTGGTATACAAGATTTGGTCACTTTATGTGTCTGGCACTTGCATATCAATTTTCCTGCAAATGAATCATCTTTTGAACTTCATGTTCACACTAATTTGTTTGAGGATCAACAACTATATATTGATAATATATTTCAATAATATCTTGATCCAGCTGCTTACTTTCTCCCCCTGATGTTGGGTAAACTCTATCGTCAAATTAACAAATCTCCAATCGTTAGTCAATGGTTTCAATTACTTTGTAATTGATGGAGATTTTTATACCCAACATCTATTCCCAACCTTCTTTAAGGACCATCTTTACTATACTGTGGTGGAGCATTATATACTGTATAACCAACGGTCCGAAGATGGGAGTTACTAGGTTCGTGACCATGAACCAATTAAATGGGGAGACCTTATGATAACTTGTTGGCTTGATGCACACAAGTGTTGCTGCATATAAAATACCATTTTCTCAAACAGTAATATTTCATTAACAATGGTCCTGCAATCAATTATCAATATTCCCCCAGATCTATTTGGGTTTATTTCCAATGATATACATTATCCATTGAAGAAATATACCAGCATTATCTAGACATATAGTCTAATAACATAAGTAGGGATATGTACCCGCAAGTGGCTTAATCATCAAAATAAGTGCGCACAATGCCAACTTGCGTCACACAATAGACCATCTAGTCGATGCATCGTAAAAATTACCTAGATGGTCAACACGGCGGATTTATTAGTCCGTGTACATGTCCCTGAATTATTTCCAAACTTGCTGGTGATTCTAGGCCAATCTCATCTTAGGAAGGCCGTATAATTAATTTCGCAGCAAACAAACACGTGGAAATTCATTGATTGTAAAACTTCTGGTTTTTCAATGAATGACCAAATAAATTTCGTGCATCATTATTGACCTGGGATGGCCCATCCGGTCATGCCAAACAATAAGTCCATGTACCAACTTCAAGTTGGTGCCAGCTTCAGGCTGCTATTTATGTGCCAGCTTCAGGCTGGATATAATAACTTAGGAAAATTATTTACCAGCTTCTGGCTGGTGCATAGAAGCTATAAATCACATATCTATCTGCCAACTTCTAGTTGGTCTCAGCTGCGGGCTGTGCAAACTGTGTATTTAAACACTTAAAATTGCTAGCTTCAGGCTAGTGCATTCCAGCTTCTGGCTGGATATGGTAAGTTTCAATTACTCAATTGCTAGCTTCAGGCTGCAATACATGTGTCAATATTAGGCTTATTTCTGCCACTCATGTCGGAAAAGATCAGAATTATTGAGCAATAATTAAAGTAGTGGCAAACTTTTCCAAAAACAAAACCTCGAAGATTGAAAAGCTTTGGAGTTTACTGACAAATAATGCAAAGTTTTTAATTACCGAAAAATCTTCTGGATCTTTTCGGAGACAGAAAAAGAGTCCACATTTGAAAAACTGACACCTAGCTGTCTAATCTCAGACTATAAGAAGGGGAGGCGGTTGAGACAGGAAGATGCAGAAAACTCAGAAAACTCAACAAGACAAGAAAAATGCCTTCCCCAGCTACTGTTTTCTTTGTTGAGGGTGCCTCTCTAGGAAGAAGGAATAGGTTAGCTTATAGCATGGTGAATGAGCAGCAAGAGGAATTACCGAATGATCTGGCGAGAATTCCTCGTTTAGTGTTTGTTGATGAACTTTATTCATCTAGGTTCTTTGTAACTCCTATGGAAGAAACATTCTTCCTAGAGGACCAAAGCAATCTAAGGGCTTCCTTTTATGGCTCGGCTAACTCTATTATGTTTTTCATATCTAATAGACTGAAGAAATTTCAGCTAGAGCCTTCATGTCAAATTTTAAATCAAAGCAGTTATTATCAGGTTTTCATGATGGCTCGGAGCGTCCCAAGGGTGACTTGGTTACCACCTACATGGCCTAAGGTACGACTTCTACTATAGAATTGCAGGGGTGTAGTAAGAAGGTCCCAAGATTTTGTGCGTACCTTAAGGGATCTGAAGAATCAGTACAAGCCCAACATGGTACTGATTACTGAGACTTTGTGGCAAGCAGGAGAAAATCATGGTGTAATCCCACTCCGTTTTCCTGCAACGAATCAGTTTGAGATACTTGGAGAAAACAACATGGGTGGTATGTGGTTCTCCTGGAACGACAGTGTTTGGGTCAACATCAACAACGAGGCTCAGAGTTTTAGAGTTAATATTGTACCCAACAGATAAATATCTGTATAAACTTATGTATGAGGACAATTCCTCTTTGAATGTTCTCCAGTTATGGATCCATTATGCTATAATAATATGCATATTTTTCCTTTGCCATTAAAACCTCATCCAGGGCCATAAGCACAATTAATTATACTGTCTTATTCGCTTCAGGGAATAGAGTAGAGTCAATTCAACGGGATCCATAATAATCTCTTTTATTACTGTAAATGGGGGTTTCTGTACTCTTCAAGAGTATTAGCTCTTCCAGAGCATAAATATATGATCTTCTAGATCATAGTAAAGCATGCGTTCTTCAGGAACATATTCAAACTTACGCTCTTCTCGAGCGTATTAAATTTTTTTTATTTCGAGATTGTACTATCACATGTTATGTGAAATAGTTGACATCCACACATATATTTCTCCCCCTTGGATGTCAACTTGCATTGTCTTCAAGACAAATGCCTGAGCCATTATTCTAGAAACGATGATAAAATGTTGTAAAGTAAATAAAATAAAATAAAATAACACATAATAACTGAAACATAAATTAAAATTATTCAATATATACTGGCTTGCACCTTCAGGGTAAGCAAGATAATAACAGTATTCATCATCGGATGGTCATACAATATCCACCTTCTGGTGGTCATAAAATATCTTTCTTCAATTTTTCTCAAAGATCTGCGAGATCTTTTGGCAGTAAGACATCCAGTCTTTGTTGTATATTCGCTTTTTATTGCGTCTGCCAGACAATTTGCATTTAAAATGCATTCAATGCCCATAACAAATTTCTTACGAAAATTTTAAGGGCCTTCAATTAACATAATTCCAAAATTTAAATAAATAAAAGACTTAATTAAAAAATAAATAAACATGGGCCTTTTATAAGTTAGCCCAGTCAAAAATAAATAACCGAAAATTAAATACGATGGGCCTTATATGAGCCCAAGAATAACGTAAATGAAATTAAAACGAGAATTAAATGCAATGGGCCTTGTACGAGCCCAATCAAAACGTAAATGAAAACGAGAAATTAAATATAATGGGCCTTTTCGTAGCCCAATAAATAACCGAAAATTAAAGGCAATGGGCTTTTTATGAGCCCATTTGTAATTTAAATAAAAACATAAACATAAATTAAATACAAGCATAATAATAGATATAATATACA